>SJOL01006425.1:110226-154562 GCA_004794785.1 Opisthorchis felineus | reverse complement strand
CCGCACAGAGGCAACTATCAACAGGTATCCAGTCAAGCAAGGATGCTTCCGCCCGGTGACTCAGAACGATACCAACCCCTGCACATCCCGCCGCAGCAGCCTCTGGATCACCAGAGGTGCGTAGCCGGAAGCGAGTGGAGAGTGATGGGGCGGTTAGCTCAATCACTGTGTTTTAATCTTGAGTTCTTGTTTCTGAGACACAAATGAGAACATGACGATTCCAAACGCCCGCATCAGCCGTTTGCATAGATGAGCCGCGGATGAAGCTTCCAGTCCACAGTGACACCGTCAAATGATGAATGTGAATGGTTTTAGTCATTTGTATATCAAACAACTGACCGCAACGAATCGCACTAATCGATTTATATGTGCTGGTCCACAGTCCTATCAGAAGTATCCAAACCGGTCCATTCGCTTGAGAAACACGTTCACGTAGCACCAGGTCATGTGGATTACGAAAATTGTAAATGCGCTAATATACAGCCTGTTTTCCAGGACGAGGTCCACGTGACCCTTCTTGCACTTAACAGAAGTTGCAAGGTATAGTTTCAAACTGACGTGAATGGCGTTTTCGTTGATAGCGGCTATCCAGATTGTCTACCCGAATACTGGGAATGTACGCAATTTGAAAGGTTTGTGTCAAGTTATCAATATGTTCCCACCAATTTATTTTTCATTTTATAATAGAGTGGCGAGACGGTGAAGTAGCGATGGTCAACACTGGTGCTGCTATCATGTGTGTGCGTGGTGGGGGACAGGAAAAATTCCAGCCTTTATGGATACGGCAATTACTACCACGAGACAGCAATGTATTGCACGACACCTACCTGGAAAGTGTACCGGATTTTCGTATAGTTGGTCACTACTTCGCCTCGAGATAGGTGATAACACCAACTAAGTTTGCGACCAGTGTGATGTTCTTGATAGAAGGACAGAAAGGTAGTGTGGCATTGTTCAAGCTGAAATGGGGATGTAACAAAGGAGAACAAACGAGAGGTAGAGTTCTACAGCACAACGATCTGAGAGGGGTAAGAATACTACTCCGCGGATAATTATAATATTTCTGTCAAAAGAATGAAACAAAAACAAGACAGATTTAAGTAAGAGTCATTATCCAAAACAGTGTTTTGGAGTGAAATAGGACTTACTCTCCAGTAACCTGGTCAAGCAGATGAGTTCATTCATGAAAACGATAACCGGATTCGATTATGAATCGCGGCTGGAACTGATAGGATGAGTCAGCAAGTGCATTATTTAGCGACCTTGATACCATTAATCCGAATAGTAGGGATCACTTTGCTTGAGTGGGGAAATACTGTTTACGAATTCACGTGGTTAACTTACTCTAGATGATTCGGCAAAGTAGATAGGCAAAACAGGTTATAAGGCAAAGGGGATGTGAAGGCCATTAACTGTTCAATATCCGCTTATCAGTGCAGAGCTGCCATTTTAGCCACTCGTTCATGAAGTCGAGCTATCTATCCAAACCCATGACTTGACACGCTGAAATACGTTAGCTCTAGTCAACTCGCCGCGATTAATCCGAATGCTGATTCGACGCACCGAACGGTCGCATGCGAGCAGCTATTTCGGGCTGTAGATGAGTATTGTGGACCAGGATGAACAAATGATAAGTTAGTGGTTACATGGAGCTTAAGCACACTTATAGTTGAGTAACCCATACAAATTGTCAGGTTTACGAGGCCCGACAGTATTGCCTTCCTCTCATCTTCGCGGCCGAGCGGAAACTTTGGGGATATAGCCTACGGAAGCATTGCAGCACTTGAGCCCAGGGTTAGAATAGGATCTGCTGTTCAATGCCAATATACAAGTGTAGTTGATTAAGCCAGGTGTTACTAAGCTGAGGGACGCTTCCTGAATCTGGTAGGGATTTTTTAACTTGAAAAATTATTGATTTTTCGCAGTGAATTCGGTAAGTTTGTTTACGTCCTCACAGTTCGAGTACCGTGTTTAGACACTATGAACAAAAATGTTCACGGTACCGAATCCCGTAATCGCTCGCACGCACACTCGAGGCACCTCTGCACACTGCGCTGCTTGGCAGAATGCATGTGGGCTGCCACACCACAAATCTTGTGGGCGAAAAACGCAGGCAGATACGCCATGACCTGGAAACGCCAAGTGAAAGCGGCTATCTTCAAACTGAGTGCCGTGAGATCCTCGCGCCCCCCCTGGTCGAGGCCCGCGTATTTCCCCTTACATATGGTTGTGAGCCCTACAGGACATGGGACGTAAACGATCCCAGTGGCGGTCGTGCTGTCACTTCCTAGTTGGACTGTCTACCTAAAGTTTGCCTGTTGTTGTGTGGTGAACTTATATCAAGTAAGGTTAGCAAAGGACGTTGGGTGAACCCAAATGATGACGTCTTACTTCGATATGATGCTCAGATGTGCTCATCTCTTTGCTGTTTCAGGGTGTAGGTACCTTGTTCTTGGCCGTTTTCCCTAGGGACATAAGGCCGTTGGTGATAAATCGCTGCCCTTCCCCTTGATCTTCACCCTTTACTAGGGCGTTCTCATGGTTGTGTAGCAGTTAAGCGCCCGTATTTATTACCGATATATTGTTATCAATGATGATGGTGAATCGTTTCTATGCAGCTGCAGGGTTTGGTAAGAACTGTCTCACAGTTCCTATTTTATGGTGTGATTTACCTTAGCTATCACCAAAGAGCCACTTATGAGCAGCGTAAACCCTAGTTAGAACTGAGGATGGGCCACAGTTTAAGCGCTGAGCAACTTGGAGCTTAAGTAGTGTGTAAATAACTTCTTTTTCATTTTCGAGTTTTTCCACATCCTAAATAACCAATCTACTGGAGGCGAAAGGCTCACACAAATCTCAGGAAGAGTTTTTCGTATTTCTAGTAAGTTTGGCTAAAATGGTAACCGGAAATAGTAGGGCTGCATCTTGCTCGATTTCTCAGCCCGGACAGTACTGATACAAAGAGTAAAGTGAAATGCGTTTTCAAAGCCAATCTGTGGCATAACGGTTACAACAGCCTCTGTGGCGTTTAATCCAGTCACAACTGAGCCTAATTTAAACTTTCTTGCTTCCAACTTCCACGCGGCGTCTAAAAGAGCACTAAACATCTACACATGTCTACATAAGGGCGGGAACGACGCCTTGGATAGACTATCCGGTGTACTCAAGATGGTCAGACGCCGAGATTTGCGTATGTTCACGCCTTAGGGGTGGGTGGGAGTGAACAGGCGTTGTTTTCTCGAAGGAATGCATTGCAGTGAGTCAGCTACAAGCCGCTGTAGTAGTGGTCCAAGCTGCAGAGGTAAGGGTCGGAACCTGCACGCGTTTCGCTGCCTTCTGGCAGTTGGCACTTGAACGCCATTATCGTTAAAATAGACAACCACGAATGAGGAGACATCAGATGGGTCACTACATCAGTCAGTGAGATTTGTGCGGACAGAAAGTGACGAAAGGTTGCAAGGATTAAATGAATTTAAAATTAAAAAAAATTAAATTAAAATTAAAAAATTAGATCGCTGATAAAACAGGGCGGTTGTGTTGCGATGGGGATCTCGATTTCCAGGTCTGTTTCGCAAGGCTTGTACAGAGCTTTTGGTAAAAACAATATTTCACTTAAAAATGGTTTCTTGCCCCTGACGGGCTAACAAACACATCCCCATAATCCGCATCTGTCCGGTAGCGTACACCCATAGAGAACAAAAACCTAGTTGAGTTGAAGAGAGACAAAGTGGGGGCTATTGGGAAAACATGGATTTGGCCTCCAATGTTTAGGCTGTTTGGGCTTTGTCAGCACTGAAGTATCTCAGTTCACATGATTTCTTCGAGTTACGTGACATCCAGTTACTGATAGTGTCACGAATAAAAGATGTGAATCTATTTGTTTATCTTATCGGAGTACGAAAAGTGGAGTATCAGGTCGATGTGGAATGGTAGGCACGGAGACAGGAACCAAGTTAGTCGAAGCTAAACTTCGGAACAATAAGCAAGGTAGTAGAGAATGCAAACAAACAAAGGAGACCACTAACCTCAGGTGGTATAGAAAAAGGTGTCTGCGCTTGGTAAGGCCATGCGTTGGAACTGAGGATCATTATGTTGAAATCGACTAAAATGAGGCAGAAGAAACGAACATGAGCATCAGCAGCGATTGGAGACTGACAGCAAAATCCATCGAAACATCGAAAGGAAGTTACCGATTGTTAACGAAATACCAAGACGAGATGTCTTGATGCTAGCGAGGGACTGCAACGCTCGATAGAGCGGACAGGACGACAATGCCCACCATGTACTTGGTCCGCTTGGTTTAGGCCGACACTGTGAGAATGGTGACAAGCTCATCAACTTCGCGACCATCAACCAACTCGTCAGCACTGGACACATTAACCACCCAAGGCACTCGATAAAGGGTTATTCAGCTGCACAGATTCACTACATTTCAGTGCACATGCGACGGGCTGCATGAACTGAAGATTGCAGGTCTTAAAGAGGCACTGAGACCGGAGACGCACGAGATACAGAACAAACACTTGTTCCTGCTAAGATCAAAATTCATCACTACCAGACGGGAAAACCGTCCCTCCAAAATGCGTAAACACTGCACCACTCAGTCACCTTGAAAATTGGAGAATGCCCTCAGAAGCTATCATCACAATACTGGATGCCAGTGGTTCTAACCAATCGAAAGTCAGTTGGTTCTGGTAAAGGATGAGTGAACATTATAGGGAATTTTTAAAGTCAAAACAGGGTGGTAGAATAAAATGCTGTAATCCGACGTTTCGGTTGTTGTGGGCAACCTTTTTTTCAAGGATTTCTACAATCAAAATCTTAGGACCACTCATGTTTTTCACCAGCACTTCATTCTCGAAAGATGGGAATTGATATTTTTTTGTAACCAGGTTACAAACCCTACCAGAAAGCAAACCAAGAATGCACAAGGATATTGCCTTCATCAACCGGCGTGAGAACAGCAAGAGCAACAAAATAATAAGATTACCTCGTGGTGTCATCGGTAGAGAGTAAGAGAGAGCCTGATGGTATTTTCTGGCCTTTTTGGCCCAAGACTTTTGTGGATCACCAATCAACTCGAAGGAACGCAAACCACAACGCAAACAGGATCACGAACGGATCAATAAATTCACGGAAAACGCTGTCACCCAACTAGCCAATCACGTTAAAAGATAACAGACAGCCTTTAAGTGCTATATAAACGCACGCAGGCAAACTGGGGGTAACCACCCAACTGCACACTGATGCCTCCTCGTATGGTGACGAAACGTTTGCAAGTCAATTGCCAAGCTCGGCGAACAGATCAACAGCTACCTGATCAACAACCAATGTGAATCACTTTGTTACATCTCTGATTAATATGTGACTGACCATTCATTTTTCTTGTTCCAACTTTGGGGTCATAGACGTTTGTGCACTCGGTGTGTTACTATACTCCACAGAATCTCCAGCAGATGGAGAGCAAGGCTAAAAGTTGACCAAGAACGGAACAGAAGCCAGCTCTGGATGATATGCAAGGAGTTGTTTTATTCAAATATTCTACCCTTCTATCTAGTCCTCGCGGCAAGTGACAATATTAAGCACTCCAGTGGTGGCATATACGCATGAGTCTCGTTTACAATTTGGTGTCGCTAGCTTTCTCATTTCGCAAAGTAAGATGACACTTGAAACTATCATTTCCGACTAATATTGATTTCTTCTGTACGGATATTATAGCTGTAACACTAATGAGGATATAGCTCCGTCAATGGGTCCAGATGGTAAGATTCAGTTCAAGATAAGAGGCCGTTTGAACGCCTTGAATTTGTTCCCAATTTATCGAATTTCAGAACAATGATCAGTTTGTGCACTTTCTAAAAGTTCTCGTGCTCACTGTGATAGTGAACACTCCTAATTTGAATCCAACGCACTCGCATTGGAAGCCTTCTCAGTTACCCAGACCGCACTCGTATCACCGCCCAAAGATTTCGACAAGACTGTAAACCAACCGTTAAATGGGTAACAGTTACTTGAGGAGGCAGGGGATACGAGGAAAAATCTATGTCCCGCAAAGTACTGTTTTTCACTAAGCTTGGCTTGTCCTATTTGTGGGCAGTAATGCGTAAAAAATGACCAGGGCGTTGGGAATTCATGAGTCACATAAAGCAGGAATACTTTTGTGACCATTCAACTAGAGTTTCAGTCTCTTGTAAATTTCTAATGGTGTCAAAGCATATTCCGGAAACGGAAACATTCATGCATAGGCGGCAAAAAAACTTCATCTGCACCACTTCCCCCGATTTCAGGAAGCTGGTAATGCTTCAACTTAGAACTCGAGAAGTTCGCAGCGCTAAAAATAGTCGACAATCGCAGAATACTTCTAAATTTTTCAACATTGGTCAACATAACTTTGCAAAAATAGGTGGACGATGTTAAAAATGGTTAACTGCATAAAGGTGGTGGCAAGTAACGGCCCGCATTGTGGTAGGTCAGGCTGGATTTTTAAACCAACATGGAGAACACAATCACGCAAAATCAACAAACCTCCTTTCAGGAGCCCACCGGGGGAAGTTTCGCGGGTTTGTACAAAGTTGGCAAATTTAGCGTTCAGTTCACGAGTAGCATTGACATCCTGGAACATCCGTTGAAGTTTTGCTGTGTACTCAAAGCCACACGCTTCTTTTAGCTTCGAGATCATCGACGCCTCAGCGTCCTCGGAGATTGACTGGTTGTACACTAAACGACGCGCCAGCGTCTTGCTGTAAAACTTTTGAAACACATCCTTGTCTTCAATATACTTAAAGACGGTCATCTGCAAATGTGGAGTGAAAGGATTAAAGGGGAATAGTACGAAATACAGTTTTTCCAAAAGAATTGGATTAAAATCTCAAAGAGATAAGCTGCACGCTGGATGATTAGCAGACCTAGCAATCAGCAGTAGTTCAATGAACTACAACATTCACGCTTGTGATAACGGAGTTCATCGAGCGATGGTGGGCCGCTGGGCTTGAATGCCATTCCCTACTAGGTTATTCGTCATCAGCACACTAG
The DNA here is from genome assembly GCA_004794785.1 of Opisthorchis felineus. NCBI lineage: Eukaryota > Metazoa > Platyhelminthes > Trematoda > Opisthorchiida > Opisthorchiidae > Opisthorchis > Opisthorchis felineus. Next base: position 147,530 of record SJOL01006425.1, on the reverse strand, counting down.
GGTTTACGTCAGTAAGGAGGTACCTCGAGGTGAGAGTGCAGACTATACATAAGGATATCTAGAATGTCGCCCGTCAGATCTACCAGCTTTCATAGCAGTGGCCACACATCACATTAACTGAGAGAGGACAAGAAGAGACAGGGGAAATTACCAGTATGGGCGGCTTAGTTAGGGAATTTGTGCAGTAAAAGTACAAGAAAACGCGCAGACGCATGAGACAAAGATGCTAGTAGAACTCATTGACGTTCACGAACGTTGTGGCACTGTAATATTTTATGTTTGGTCCTGTACAGTTTATGCGAGTGAAAGTGCAATTCATCGGGTGACGTGGCTGGTCACTGTTCGAGTACACTACATCAGAGTATGTTAGAACGATGCAGTGGATTGATTTAAAATTGACAGTCACAATTCTCACAGGTTTGTTCACGAATGTATGTGTCATGGGTTTATATGCTCAACATTTTATCAGGACCGTACAGTCGCCAGTTCATATGAAGAAGGATAAAAGCGCGCGATTTAGCCCCAGGCTGAATTCGGTGAGGAGGTAAGAGTATTTTCTGTATCATGTGCTGTATGGATTGAGTACATGGAAAACATGGTTGGTTGCGTTGACCACCCATTGACGTTACATTGTGTTTGGAACACCGCTACAACTTTCAACAACCAACTACCGCTTGCATTATTAATTTTCGGTCGGACATTTAATTCAGCCAATAGAGAGTACATTTGGCCTATCTTGAAGACTGATAACGTACCAGATAAGCTACTGAATCTCATCAGATCCTACTGCATAATGAGTCCATGGAGAGGACACGTTGTCTAGAGGGTGCTACCAACTTTCGTCACCGCTTTTCAATTTCCCAATCGATTGACAATGACACATACCTTCGACGATTTTAGAGAGCATATCTAAGCCCCTATCATAAGGCCTTGTTACGGAACCCTGACTGCGCTCATGATACCGCCGTCTTGAGTAACGACTCACCGAGAGGCATCCTGTCTTTGATCTGATTGGTCAGGACGCTTTAATGATCGGCTTGTAGATAAGTGCCGAAAAGACATCTTTTCACCGCAAGCATTGACATTCAATCCAACCCGTTCGGCGTCAACGGAGATCCCGTAAACCAACTCAACTCCTTAAAGTGCTAAGGACCCACCATCATCCCAAATTACCAAGCATAGTAAGAAATAAGTGCTTATATCAAAGACCTTCCACACCATCCTATAGACGTTCAGGAATCAGGCCTCGTGTGCACACAGAGACAGTCCGACCCGCGTTAATTTTAGCCTGTGGGCCACTCCCGGCTGACTATCTTTACGGACTTGGGGCATTCGACCATTGGTGAATAATAGGAGTAGGCTGGAGCGACGGGGCATTTAATGACGGTGTCATGAAACGTTGTTACGATACTGTACGTCTTTCCAAAATTGGAAACATTGGTTTAGGTTTAATAAAGTTGAGCAAAGAAACAAACTGGTATCGGAAAACGGATTGTGACAGCCAGCAAATCTGCCGGTTACAGTTGGTAGGTTGCAGCAAAACAATTTCATTCAGAGAGAGAGAGAGAGAGAGTCACCAGTTAGGTTTGACAAACCGATATGTGCGTACGCGTTGGGGGTGGGAACGAGCTTAAAATTATTTAGGGTTCATTTTGTCGACACATGATCTCTAGCCTAATGTGAATGCTACAGTGATTGAAAGGCGCGAATCAAAACTAGATTGGCTTGTTCTTCAACTCAGGATGACGAGTCCTCCCGGAGGGTTTTGTATTTGCACTCAACAATGACAAGAATCTACCAAATATTGCCAAAAATTCGAGGGAACTACTTCCTCTCACCGAAAACAATTGAAGCATTTGAATTTGTCGGATTTGAAACAATTTACCGATTCTCCCTTGTTATTCTAGTAAGAAGCCTTGAAAGTTTCTTTTGTTCTTAAAATTGCTCTAAACGCGCACTACACATGTTCTGAATGTTTCTCATCGCACAGGCCAATCTTAGCATTCAATACATACGCCATGTACGCGGATGGATGCACATCAAAACACACACACCTGTTGGGATGTATATTTGTCATAGTTACTTTGTAGTGGAAATGAAGATATTGATCCAGTAATCTCAAGTTTTGCTTTAATCCACATAACCAGCTCATCTGAACCACCATGGACTGAGTAGGCAGGTGTATGTACCCTGGATTTGGGTGTAGGTTACTATTGAAGTAGACAAAAAGATGCGCTGAAGGCACCACTATGGGGTTGCGTACATATATGTAGCACATATGTAACAAACGTGACACAATCGCGATTTGGCGGCTATTTTTGGCACATAACCCTAGTCAGAAACCGAAACAGCCTTGAAAACCACAAGAAAGTTGTCTGTGAACATGCTCTTCAAAAATAAACGATAAAATGGCATTACCGTGGAGCACCCAGCCAACGCTAAGAGGACGAGACCACAACAGTGGTGGAAACCCGACTCGGAGTGGTCCGCTCGATGGTCGCACCCGGTGGTGTAGAGGTAAACAGAACTCGCAAAAAATCCCCAGGACACAGTGAGAATAGTCGCATTCAGCAATCCGGGTAATTACTCATCAGAATCAATTTTTTTTAGTTGGGCTTACTCTGGGGATAGGTGGATGGACGACAGATGTCACTAGTTGACCATCTTTAGAAACACAGCCTTCAGTTTGATTGTTCGAGAATTCTTTACCAGTTAGGTACAATACAGTTTATGAGAAAAACCATTGTGAAGCGCCTAAACTGTTTCCAACTTCAACGTTTCGCTTAACTAGAGGTTCGGGCCAAAACAAAGCCCGAATCTAACAGGGGTATGGAAGCTGCATTTTCTAGCCATCGTAAGGTAATACATGAATTTTACAAGCAGGTAAGACGAGTAGATGGACGCGTTGTCAATAATGTAGGGAAAATAATGAGTTATGCAGCACTGCGTGAGTTATTCTTCAAGCTGAGCAAACCGCCAATCAATCTCCTCTGGAGTCGGGGGCAGGCATCTCCTTGCGAGTATCATCATCCTCTGACACGATGAGCCTTAAATCTATAGTTTCTTGCTCTGAACAATGTGCCATAATTGGCAACCTTTCGATTCTTCCGCTTTGCTTTGGTATGGCGCACAACCTTGATTTTTTTAGCGAACCGAGACCAAACGTTTTGTGGCGGTTCGATCGATGAACTTGTCCTACAACCGTTTATTGATTGAACAAGTGAAGTGCTCCGAGTTGGATCACAAACTGTCTTGACCCTTTTTGGATAGACAGAACTCGGCCTATTCGAATAAGGTCAAGGTCGCAAATGGCAATCTCAGCCACTCGAGCGGCGGTTACTTTTTCACATGTATATATATGGTGTGGATGGTTCCTAGAAGATTTAACTAGCCAAGGAGGATTCGCATTGTAAAATTTTTCCTGCTAGACGTTCCTTGGATAGAGGTTTCTTATAGGAAAGGAACATTGTGCTTGTAATGTGACAAATTTAGGGATGACCGAAACTGTTTGTTTGCTTAGACAGGGGTCCGTTATAATCAGGGAGCATTGTATCGGTGAAACTACAAAGCAAACCGAATATGGATGGATGATTTACAGACACAAAGGTACAGGGTAAAGAAGCGGTGCACTGGCCATCGGTGATTTTCCATAATAAAAAATGGTCATTCAGCTGGGGCATCCTTTCGGCGCATAGCTGTCATGCAGCCTGGCGGCAGGACGATAGACAGGGCTGATAAAAAATCACGGGGAGGATTTGATCTAGGGACCAATCAGTCAGGAGCGTTCCAAAAAGCTGACACTACGGTTACATAAAGTAATATCGCCTTTATACTTCACTTTGGGCGTCTTCAATTGAGAATGAAATGAATAACTATTCCGAGTGCTGTCATCCGCTGAGTGCTAAAACGGTTTCATGGAGTCAAGTCCGCCATCAAATGCTCACAGAAAACTAACCGAGCGCAGTGACCCATTAGAAAGATTTTACTTCGTTCGGCTGAACATACGGGATATTCGAAACCCTCAACGTTAGTGCACGATTACACCTTAACATGTTGCGCTCAGCTGTGAATGGATATCTTCGTCAAACCACTATAGAAATATAACAGAAACTGAAGTTAACACTAGCTGTGCACTGAGAGGTCTGAAATGTCTAGAGTTTGCATTCCACAAGAGCCTAGAGCTGAGAACGGGGTGAAAAATGTGAAGATCTGCAGCACAGTGTTGTGCAGGCAGAAGAAAACAGTATCACCAACAGAATATAATACAATGACAACATACCTACGGCTCAGTTGTTCAGTCGGTCAAACATAACTTACTGATACGCTGAATCACATACCAATCCAGCAATCAGCCACCAGTGTGACATGACAGGATGACTGACAATGGCGGTGACATGGATCGCGATAGTAGAAATCGGGTGACAACTGACAGCTCTACAGTGCGCAATCCATTTTTTCGGATACCTACGATTTCCATGGGATAAGTGCATAAACCAGCAAACAGACGTCTGGGACATCTGATTCCGTGAATGCGTTATTTGAACAAGTTCAACAGTAGAAAGGCAGTAAATGATATGCGAGAAAATATAGGACGACTTCGGTCCGCGCTGGTGCTAGCCTAAGCAGTGTAAAGCATCTTTTGCTTTTTCCAAACGATTTGGCATACCGTACCAGACGGTACTCGAAACTACTCACGAACTCTTTTATTCTTCTGGTATGAAGCTTTGAGACTGAGATCGCTCAGGAGTTCGTTCATGATTTTTTCCAAGTCCTCCTTCTCTTGGTAGCGTAAACCGATGCACGTATTCGGTAACAGTCCCTAGTGGTTGTTAGTCCGGTATCTCATTAGGCAATCATCCTATCAGTCTATCTATCACCCACCACTGAAAGTTGGTGTCCTTGAAAACGTCCGTTCGGCACGTCCAAAACTACACTGTGAATGAGCCCACTTTGTCTGATGAGACACATGTACCTACTGAATGCTTCACATCCTAGTTCTGATAAATTCAAGGTAAACTGAGCACCGCTAATCCGGTAGACGTCTCTCAGAAGCTAAACGTTCAAGGCACATTGCCCAACGTGAGTCAAACAGAGCAGAGACCGACGAATTACGGTACTTGCTTAATCAGTTTGTGCCTAATTTTGACATTTCATGCTTAGAAATGACAATTCAAAAATACTGGCCTGACTATTGATTCTTTTCGCACTATTTGGGAAATCAGCTTGTTGGTTTCAAAAAGTTTCCTGTGTTGTGCACTAACAAAATGGGAAGAAAAAATATACCACTCTTCTCTATAGAGGAAAATGTTGGTAGCTCAGGTAGCGTAGATGGTCGACCATATACCACGACCATATACCACTCTCCCAGCACCACTAGAGTTGAGGTCCTTGTGGAACAAGAGAAAAGGTCAGGCGACTGAACATTCCAGTCTTATTCATACAGATCTAGGTCAAGAGGTCAACTCACCCTGTCATTCAATTTCCGACTGAAATCAATTATTTGGATCTAATACCATCCTTCGCTTCTCTCTGTCCATTCTTTTGGGCTTATCGCGTTCTCACAGCTTGTTAGCTCTCTACTTCTGGCATGTAAATATTCCAATCCGGCGCATCTGGTTTGCAAATACCAAACGCGCCCTATCCTGGAATACTGGTGCAGTGTTATGGGTGGGTCTATTTCTTCTCACTTTTTTGTCCGTAACCTTCAACTGATCATCACGTCCTTCCCTGTTAAGTCAAGTCAACCAAGCTATTGTCACAGGTTGTGGAACTGAGCCCTAGTTTTTCCAAGAACACCTCTTGTTGGACATTTTTGCAACTGTTTTCCCCAACCTAAATAATCCACGACCATCCAAGATTCAGGTAAAGGTCTATCTAGAAAGTATATGTAAATGGATCGTTTGTTTCGGTGCTTAGCCGCCGTGTAACTCGAAAGAAGCACGAGAATTGAAACGCTACCAAGTGGCCCAAACCCAGATAGGAGTGATCGAAAAGCTGAGGTTGGCTTTGAGACACGACCTTCCCGTCAGTAGCATTACGCCTTAACTGCTGAGCTATCTCGAGTTCGCAGCCCACCTTAAGGTTTGCGTTGGTTGGTGCACGTTTTTGTGTTCTGTTGTCTCATTCCTAATGAAAGTCACTGAGTGTGAGTTCTCCCTACCTATGTAACTCATATCTGTGCGTATGCGTTTGGCTACGTTTCCTCTCCCAGCGGCGGCTCATAACGGGAGGGATGAAAGCTACAAAATGCACATTTGTAACGCAAAAAGACAAGCTAGCGATTTATACCGGATTGAGATGTAATCTAGCGTATCAGTGAGTTACGCCCGCTCAATACCTTCTGCGAACCGAGTAGACTCCCACTTATCTGTGTGTACGCTGGTGAAAAGTGAGCAATTATTACCCTCATCTATCGCCCAAAATTTTAAGTGCTTTACTTCGTCCTCAGCCTAAAGGACCAGTACGATATAGACTCGCTTCCTGTTGATCTTCCATAATGCCCATTTAATTCACTTTATGTGATCATTTTGCGACGGTTTGAGGAGGATTGGATGCACCAGATAATTGGTCTTGAACAAGTTACTCAGCTGCGAACTGGGACAGTGTTAACATAAGGCTGGGACGGAGCACATAGGTTGTCTAGGGGTTCAGTTGCACATTCACAATGATTGATGTATTTTTACAAGTTCCACTGATTCCCCCCGGATGTTGAAGATTGAAAGCATCTGACTGTAGCCTTTTGAACAAAGGCTGATAGTTGGGTGGATTCAGATGGTTATTGATTATCTACCAACCCTGAGAAAGAGGAAGACACAGGGTGGGAGGAAAACTCACCACTTGTCCAAGCGCTTCCTCTAGGTCGTCAATTTGCATATCCTTAGGGCTGAAAAACAATGGATGAATGGAAGGGCATCAGAATTCGTTGACTAAGAAGTTCTGTGTGGATAGGATGGTACGCATGTCGGTGAGCATCGCAGATTGCTGAGCAATTACTGGCTACTCTTGGTCCAGATTGCCTTTTGCTTTTCAGATATAACACTAACTTCGATGCCAGTAATGAAATGTTATGATGAGCAGTATGTAGTTAGCCTCGTTTTCACAAGGAATAATAAATAATGATAGAAATCGTACAGCCGTAGCACCCTTTTCATGCATCGCCACCATGAAACCCGAAGGAGGCTCGAGGGCTGAGATACTGCCTTAAGAAACAGACCATCTCGGGTTGCTTTATCATGAAGCACGCGTTGTAATTCGTCTTTCGAACACGATTACCGAAAAGTTCATCCGAATAAGTGTGTAAAGATCTATGCATAAAGAACTTCAAAACAAGGACGGCTAGTGGATCAATTCCTTTCACTGAAAACATCTACTGAGGGTACCGTGCCATCTTGTCGACAGAGCAGGTAGTTGTGAGTTGTATCGGATGGCTGGTATTTTATAAAATTTGGCTCACCGACAGATACATTCCACAAGTGATACACTGTGAACGGCTTACGTAGAGCTGGACATGGTGCTTCGCGTCAATGTTAATCAGAGGGAATACGACGTACAGGTAACCGCTCACAGGTCCGATGAAATACATCGCATCATAGTAATAGTCACCAGCATATATTGATTTGCAAGGTGCCAGAGTACCCAATCTATTTGTGACAAGTCACGACGGAAATTTTATACATATGGTGAATCACCAGTTACCCATAGATTAGTGCTATCCTGTATTAATCTGTTTTTACCCTGTTCTAGAGCATAAGTATTGCATCCACAGCCTTTGTGATGAGATCTAGGAGGCAGCCGCTGCAATATGCAGTCTATCGCATGTCATTGTCAACTGATGCCCCACCCACGTCGAGAGTGAATTTTGATCATAAGTTTCACCGTTCCACACTGCCAGTTGTCTCAACCAATTTCATCTGAATTAAACGGGCCCTGGCGCTCTGGACAAGAGCACTCAGATAGTTTGTAAGCAGAAACAGTTTAATCCAATCATCCTGCAGTTGCTCGTAGAACATGACATCTTAAGGATGTAGTCGCTGAATGAGTTGGAAAACGTTGGTCCCGGACAGCCGGAGTTGGACATTTATCATTACTGAAACCTTTGTCATAAGGTACCGAAACGACTCAAAGCGAAGTGCTAATTGGTGTGTTGAGTTCGCATTACCGAATGATGTGCCGTGATAACAGGGAGATTCAAAAGCTCAACCAATAGATTCTGACCGAAGAGGCCGGCAAGTTTTCTTGGCGGAATGCACTACTCACAAGGTTGCTGAAATAGTTGCGCCATTCTTGGGGCTCATCAAATAGGCACAGTCTCTCAGTTGCCGTCAACCACAATGAATGCAATTGACGAAATGTACTCACTTGCAAATTAAGTTGGTGTTAGGGAAAGACTTAACTAAATTCGGATTGAAGCCCTCGTTTATAGTATTCCTCAACTGAATGTGCTGCACAAAGGTTGCCTCATGTTTCACCTGGCACGATATTTAACATAGCGCGGAATATTCTCGTGACAGGGCACACTACCGATAACGTTCCTGAAGAAGATATACTGCGATACCATATCTTGCCAAACGAAACAAGAGGCAGCCGTAGTGCAGCGTATCGGTTGAAGAATATCAAAACGAAAAATTTAGCTGGGATTCAGTTGAGTTCCTTGTTAAAACCCAATTATTGTGCAAATGAGATTATTTGTCGAATTCTGCTTAATTTGGTTTCAAGTAGAACATAAGGTTGGTGGGAACCCGGGAACTGCGCCTACCCGATGAGCCCGAAGAGGAAGGTCACGGGCTGTCGAGGGGTCTTCATTAACCTTATGAGTAGTGTTCCTTCAAGAAAATAGAATACTCAATCATTCAAACCATGTGATGCAAGAAAATCCGAAAATATGAAGCAGAACCGACAAGGAAACTCGTCCCAAGGAGACGAGCGAGTAAAGTTGGCCCTGAAGTGGTCTTTTATTGGAATTAGAAGTGAATGCGAACGATTCAAATGCCTGTTTGGAATAGACGCTTTACGTTCCTGATAACAATCAACACGGAAACATGCTAGGTTGAAAAGTTAACTTCTAGTAACACGCATGGTGTAGGATTAAGTCTAAGGATGCATGTTTTCGAAAGGGGGCACAGCGAAATTGTGTGCCGACGTCAGAAAGACTTCATTAGGTTTGCCAACATGACTGTTACCAAACGACAGAGCCGGACGTATTACGTGAATCTGGGATCGAGAGTTGATTACAATTATCAACCCCGTCAATGGGGGTTGTGGACAAAAGTGCGCAATTCACATGCCAGAAGCAACATGCTCGGTGGTTCACCCGCTAGGTCACAGTAAGGCATAATCTTTCAGGAGCAAGTCGTGAAGACATTGGATGAAGTATGCAGAACAACAAGGGGAGTAAATGCCACAAAAATACGAGACGGCATACCTCTTCTTCAGCAAGAAATCGGAATACTTGGCAAGCAGTTCGGGAGACTTTCTCGGGCTTCCGGCCAATTCGGTTACCGCGTTACGGTTGATAAACCTTTCGCAACCCTTGTCAAGGGCTCTGGTGAACGCGGGATCACAGGCGAACGCAGATAAGACGAGGTTATAGTTCTTCCGATGGATTTGAAGAATCGTATCGATGTAAAGTTTGGGATCCTACAAAAGACGAGATGATATTCAGGGATGAGCAATATTAACCATCGGGTCGAGTACCACAGGTAGATGAACGAGAGCAGTGGCCAAGGTAGCAAGAATCCAAAAGAATGCATATGCACTAGATTACCGGCAAATTATGATATAACGTCAAGAACTCACTGTCAGAGCAGATTTAGCAACTTGGCGCAGTGCTTCACAGCCTTTCTCTTCGACGTGATCTTCAACCATTGAAACTAAAGCCCGCATTCCGTTGGGGAAATGACCCACCAACTTGTACATACGCCAAATGTCTGAGGGACAGATGAAATAAAACACCGCAGCAAGTTAAGTGGACAGATGAGGGAACGGGAGGTATACAAAACACGATCGATGTACCATCATGACTACACACTAGCTTGATCCCCAAAAAACTCTATTCCTCCATCATTAATCGTGCATCCCGACCAGGAAAACCAAACAGAAAACGGTCGGTGCTATATACGTGGAATCTAAACTTTCGAAACCGACACTTTTGTGCGGTGAACCAAATATTCACCATCCGTTGTCACAGTAACACACTTGGTTCTTCAGCACAAAGTGTGTCGTATACATCCGTTTGGAGTGCATATCTTGGTCGATCCGTTCGAGGTAATAAAACTGGTGACGTCACGTCAAACACCATTCCGTCGGATCAATACCCGATGAGAAAATGGAAGGGCTTGATTTTCACCTACGATTACAACTCAGCAGAGCTCCTGGATTTTGGGACAAGCGTTCAAGGGAGATAACGAAAATGAAGCTGGTCAATGAAGATTGTGAATCGTGTAAGATGTCGAATTTTTATGTGCAAAGTAGTACGAAAGACGGAACACTAGCCTATCTATGCTTCGGGCGAATCCTGGCTTTGATCTTCGGCTGGCATACCGATGGTTCCAATTAGATATTTACATGCAGACACACCAATTCGACAGATACGCTGACCTACAGCAGGTCGCTTAGAACTCTAACCTCAGTAGCAAAGATGTGGAGACAAAGGTAGTAAGTTGAGAGGGGTAAGCAACGCTAAGTCAAACGGTCACGATAATTTTCCGATAGTCATCCTAATCTCTCCTGGCGTCCAGGGCTCAGAGTTTAGCCGGAGGAATGTTTATTAAATTTATCAAAATTTAGGAAATTTATGACGGGCTCGCGAAGACCGATCTTACTCAGTCCATGGTGTGCGCAGTGTTGATCCAGTGGCCGGACTGCGAAATAAGTGAACTAGAGAACTCGACCTTAGACAACACGCTCTTGTAGAACGATTGAATTTGAGAACCACCAGATCTCGGCGCCCAAGTCTATCATGACTACAAGGTTGGCACAGCTTGATTATTAGAAATCTGAAAAGCCAGATATGGGTTCATCGAATTCAAGTAAATATCCAGCTCATCACAGTGGTCAGACAGCCCTTATCAAGATATCCATCAACCAAAGCGAACAATTCAAAATATGGAGGCGCAGAATTTAAAAGACCCATTTTCAATATCGCGGCCCAAGCCACGGAATCGATCAAAGTAGATTCTGAACGATAGGCCAACGATGGACTAGATCCCCTACCTAGAGAAAAGCTTTCGCAAGGAAGGGGGTATATGATCCTTCCTGGGTCAGTAGGCTACGGCCTGGCTGCTGCGAACGGCTTTATAAACTTTCCAACTGTGTCTTCTTTTCGGAGGAGTCCTTCTTGGGAGATTTATGAACTGTAAGAAGCTGGTGGTAGAATTCGGGGTAAATGGAACGCTGGCGTTTACTGAACGTATCCTATACTTGGAAACAGTGGCTTCAATGAAGATAGTGACAGGTTGGTCAGTTTGGTCAACTTTAATAGCCTATGTCACTTACAGGCAATTCCACGATCCTAGAAAGGAGTAATTGGTATGCAAATGACAGTTGGTGAAATCGAGCAGATTTTAAAGCAACCAAGATAAGTTTCTTCTGCAGAAGACACCCAAGAAACGAAAATTTACATAGAGAGCTCAGATGCTATATTCGTGAGAGCAAAGCTTCAGTTCTGCTTGACGAAACGCCAGAGGACGTAACCTCCGAAAAAATAACATTCTCCTTGAGCTTCTTGACAGGACGCTACACTACCTATGGGGTTGCTGAAAATCCTACGATAGCCCATTACCGGTTCCGTCCTTCTTGGGGCTCATCAGGTAGGCACGGTCCCCGAGTTTCCAGCAATTTTATGTTCTACTTGAACACCAAATTGTAAACAAGTGGCGAAATACACTCACTTACAAATCGAGTTGGAGCAAACAAAAGAATCAGCCGAATACCAGCTGGGGAAGATCATAAACGAGAGATTCAGCTAGGATTTAGTTGGGGCTCCCTATTCGATTACAAGTGAGTTTACTCCTCCTTGACTGTACAGGTAAACACCAGGCTCTATTCAAGACGACCCACGGGGCTAACAATTTCTTAGAAACCATACCACACCGCCGAGAGTATACGTTAAAACTCGCAAACACCGCTGACACAGGATGATATCAGTCAGTATGATTGAGAATATCTTCGAATTTCTCCTTAGGGGATGCTGGCCAAAAACGGTGTTGTTGTCTGTTGAAGCAATGTGGCAAACATCAGCAGTGAACCATCGGGTGGTTTGTAGGATACTAAACAATAATTGACCTTGCCAACCCAGCTTGTTAAAACGCGCAGCGCGCAGGTGTTCGAATGAAGCCAATCAAACCAGATATAAGGGTACGAGGATTATATGTATGGAAAAACATATTCGACTCATCATCCGGAGCTGACTATCTACAGATCAAGTGGTCGGGCAAAATCCACCGGTAATACTGTTGACAGCGAGTTCGAAACTGATGTTTGCGTCCGGCCCCGACGGGAAAAACGGTGAACAAAATGCTACTGGGTTGCGTTGATATCCTTGAATACATCGAACGGTTCTTAGGACAAACACGGAAAATTATGAACCTTAACTCGAAACGGAGCATAAAGTTAGGTGTGAGTAGATGACCTCAAGGGTATTGATTCAAATCTTACCGTATTATGCAACGAACGGTCTACAGGGGAAGAGTAGCCCCACGCTCTGATTTGCAGTAATGGATTACATAATGTTTGCGCTAACCACATGGATCAGTCTTATCTTCAGTGTCTCGAAATATGCTAATTCCTGTAATTTTTTGAAGGCTATCATGAAGATTCCATGGTCGAAGAGCAAGCTGGCTTCCGAGTCGGACGGAAGGCGTTGACAAAGTCCTTTCCCATTTTCAGATTCGGAAACACAACCATGTTTAACAGTGATCAACCATCGGATTTTTTTTACATATTCGTGCAACCCTCGACTTCAGCAATCAAACCAGATTAGTGCTTGGTGAAATCAGGCAAACATGTGGTTCGGCGAAGGCATAGCCATGCTTGCTGACTTATATCGTGACACGGGTTAAGACAGCAATGCATTGCAGTCGCCCTCCCTCTAGAGTGAAGCCCGGCAGGGTTGTTCAGTCACTTCGACCCTCATCATCTTTGCTGCAGACGCGCAAGTCGGTTGAAACCGAACTGCTAGTAGTGAGATGGAGTTGCTTCCAGGTTATCGAACACTAGATACGGAGTAAACCTGTAACATGGCTGTGGTTCGTCACAGCTCTATAGCCATTCTAGATCGAAGTGTTCCGGTATTGGATATTCTCCGCAACACTCAGGCGTAAAGCGATTTCTAAGAACTGGTAAGGGACGCTACCTACGATTACAACGGATAGCGAAGATTAGTAGAAATTGACCAGTTCTCCTATTTTGGAAGTTGTATCTCATCTGGCGGAAGAGTGACGCGGTTTCCCTATGGATAATGGAGGCAGGGTCAGCATTGGCCAACATATGACACCTTTGGCGACGGTGTGACAGTCTTTCTTTGAGGGAGTGTCAGTGTGCGAGGGTTGTTGCGATATGATGCTGGTCAAGTCGTGTTGGTGTCCGACGACTGTCAGTCTTCAACAGTCCTTGCTCGCATCTGATGGAAGAGCTGTGCGAATAACGAAGAATTTCGCCGCAGAGTGCTTGGTTCGTGCAGTCTATAGTCATTTCACGATAACTGTTACTCTGTTCAGGTATGTTTTGTGCATGTCACCACGTCCGCCAAACTGAGCGCTGTTCGCATGTGTTCAACAGGGCTAGATTAGACGGAGTTGGTAAGCGACGACGCGGCGAACGAGTATGAAAAAATTGATGTCAACATAGGGTACGTATGATAGATTGGTTTCCCACTTCGAGTCCGAAGGACTCTGAAGCAACGGGGTCAGAGACCGCGGCACAACAGTGCCGAAATCAATGGAGGAACTGCACTCAGAAATGTATACTCAGAACGCGTACAATGTTAAACTAAACAAAAAATCGAAAATCTACAAGAACTGATGGATTCGCGTTGTATGCACTTGTAATATGTGGGTTTGGAAATGTTCTCGTAACACATTCATTAGATCAAAGAATAAATAATTAGCGAGTAAGGTTACAGGGGGGAGTCTGTTGGCCAAGATTTTCCAACTGCGCTAAAGCCGTGGGTCCAGACATGCTTCTGCCACCCACATAAAAACAACAGAACGACCTTCACGCTGAACCCATGATGAGGTTAGCCGTGCTAAGTAGAAATTTAAACAGCGATGCTTGAGTTCACAGTCCTATAGCCTGTGCCACTGAACCCGACGTCTGTTTGGCATCTGCGAGAGCCCAGTCATACATGGACCTGCCAGGGGCAGCCAGTCGGTTCTCCAGCAGAATATACGACCGAATGAAAGCGAAACAGTCCTACAAGAAACACAAGTGGCCAGTCAACCAACTAAGTGAGCTTACAAGCGGCAACTCCACCATGAGCAACGGTGAGTCCGATAATACAACAGAAACCACATGAACTCACCTTCCTCTCGATCCTCATTGAGTAAATTGACAAACTCCGAAGTAAGGCGATCAATGTGCTCGCGCAGTAGATAGTGTTCGCAGGACCGGATTAGTTTTGGAAGTGTACTGACATGTAGATATGCCTGTACACGGGCTCGTTCTTCATTTAACCGGATTTCCACCTAGAAGTCAAGTGGAATACTTGCAAACATCAATCACGCCCGCTTCGTTGTGCACAGCATACACCCTGTCAGGTAAACAGACCTAGAAAGGACGACAAAGCCCTGTGTCCGTTGGTTCAGCGTTAGCTATAGGGTCGGCTAAATTACCCAATTGGTTATCAGGATTCAAACTTTTGTGTTACATCTAAGCGTCCAGTTCACTGAGAATCTGGTAACTTGCAAAGAGTCAGATTTCCACGATTTTCACCATTCCAAAGACCAATTCTACTTTGGGTCTCTGGAAAAGCTGAATTTTAATTGGTATGACACTATCCATAGGACTGATGAAAAAATTCTTCGATAGTCCATTAACGGTTTAACTGTTCTTGGGGCTCACCAATAAGGCGTTGTCCCTGAGGTCCCATCATTCACATTTCCTGCTTGAACACCAAAATGGTACATAACTGGATCCAATTTGCAAGTTAAGTCAGTGATGGCGGGTAACTCAACTGAATCTCTCGTTTATGGCTTTGCATAGGATGCAGTGGCCTTCAGTATCCTTCTGAGCCATACTATAGAAGTACGTTGACGTTTGCAATTATGCACACATTATATGACAACCAGCCTCACAAACTCTGCTATTCATACTGAGTTGTGCATGGATAACTAGCTCGCTGTCCAGTTAGTCGCCCCGTTCTATATGACATTCTGGTGGTAAAACGATATTGAGAATGGAGCTTCTATCCCATAAAAGGTCGACACTATAGCCATAAACAGCCGTGAAGTAAAACTGACGTCACAAACTGCTTTCCTCGTTTTCCACTATTTTGCTACCTCAGTAATGAAACGGGCAAAACTGTCACAGGAGCCTATCACTTTGAGGTAAGTCATCGTACAACAATCTGTTTGGCGAATCGTCTTGTGTTTAGGTAGCCATTCTTTATTCTATGCGAATAAAGCTGTTTGTCAAAGTTATTCTCCTTCACATATAAACACCCCACGGTTGGATAACCATTCACGCTGACAAACGATGGTCAATAAGGCAGATATATAACTAGTGATGTATACAACGGCAGTCTCTGGTAGGAATTTTTCCCATAGGCCACATGGCTCCCAAATTGTGTGCAATACTGCGTATACATACAGAAGACTTTAATTTCACTTCCATAGCTACGGACCATGTACCATTGGCTTCCATGTACCATGTTATGATACTTATACATAGAGATAAACGGGAGGATTGGTTGAAAATGAGGGTGACGGTCTATGCTGCAAACCCGCAATTCATTAATGGGTGGGTTCGAGAAGTAAAGCTGGGGTTTGGGGATGACTGCCTTTGGAGCGTGATAACCTAGGACCAAGCACATCAGTTGAATCATGCAAGCCTGAACGATCTAACAGTGTCTCCAACTTGTGGCCCTCAGCCAGAGGGACGCAGAAAAAAAATCGTTCAGCTATAACACCCTTTCGGTGCCTAACTGCCATGCCACCCGAAGGAACCACGAGGGCTGGGATACTGCCAGGTTTCCAATGCCAGATCGTTATAGAGGATAAAACAGCTCCGTGTCAGCTAATAAGAGCAATTATGGAACCAATCAAACAGTTCACTGGGACTTGATAACTCTATTAAGACAAAAAACTGTGAGTCTATCGGACGAATACCCCTGAGCAGGAACGTACTTTTTGCAGATACTCAGGTACAGGATTTGATTGCAAAAATTGGATGCTTTCCAATCGATAGTAGCGCTCCGTTTCAGCCAAGAAGTTACGCTCGAAGTAGTCTTGGTAAACGTATAAACGAACATCTGAAGATAGTGTAGCTGACGCTTGGGAAGTACTGTCAGCGGAGGATAAGGGAGCTGTTGCAGGTCCGGCACCGTGTAAAGGGGTTCGACAAGGCACGTTCTCACGTGGATTAAGACTAGAAGTGGAAGAAGGCTGTAAAAAAACGGGTAAAACTAGTTAATATAAACTAGTCGGAAATAGAAACCAGTCCAAGAATGGAAAAATAAGCGCCACTGACGAAATTCGCATCAAAAAATCGACATTTTACATATGAAAGCAAGTATCAGGCTCGTGTGGTCCATTTAAAACTTTCAACTGATGCTTACCCACTCTTGGCTGTGGGCTGGTCCGGTTGCAGAACTCAGGGGGGATCGAGAAGTGGCGCCCATTAAGCCAGGCAGATGTTCCGTTGAAGGCTGGCTGCCACCACTGGGGGATGGGTGGGGATGAGTGTCGGATTTGATCCCAAGTTCTACCAAGCACTCGATTATTTTTCTTAGGCGTAAAGTGAGCAACACCTCTCCACGACGTTCCCGGTCTATTTCTCGAAGGATTGAGCTAATCAGGACGCGAGCATGGGGCTTCAAAAGGTGCTCCCGCCAGGTAATAAGAGCCAACTGTGAATATGCAGAGTGGAAAAATAATACGCATTTTTAAACTTTGCATCCTGCATAACATAGTGAGAAGAAATAAATGGAGCAAGAAGACTGTATTGCCCCATCACTATCAAGGCGGATATCCAAAAACGGGGTTACAACTTGCAAAAGTGAACTTATTCACATGAATACAAGTCGGGTAGGCTACTCGACCAATGGAGAACGACGAAGGCAAGTTACGGTTCATATAACGTTGGTTTTGAACAAATAAGGCAAAGTCCTAGGCAAGAGAGTTTCGGTCACACAGGATAGCAGTTTCTGACGACCTATGACAAAGGGGTGTCTATGTGTGGGTTAGCAGGTGCGTCAAGAGTAGTGCACTTCCTTTATTACTACAGCAACCAATGTTGGTGTCTCTTCTGAAGAGGAGAAATACGAAAGACTAAGCTCAGGTATCAGGAACAATTTAAGGTTACAAAGTAGGTATGACTGTCTGGTTACGAAAACAACGTGTAGGTATTTTTTTAATAATGATAGAAAAAGCTTGCAGAACTCCAAGGCCCGAGGATAAGAAAACAGAAAAAATATCAGCACTTCAGAAACCGCAGGTGCTGTATAACTACATGGTGTAACAAAGAGCAAGATGGCTAGAGGAGGGACACAGACTATAATGCGGTCCAGTGATTCAAGGAATCAAAGGCCGTCCTGTCCAACTAATCGCTGCAGAAAGTTGTGTGAAACATCATTCCAGCACACCGCATCACCTGACTGTATGCGACTACATGCCACGCAATAAAACCATCGACTGATCAATAAAGATGCTGCTATTTGCCTCCCCGGGTGTGACGGTGAATCAGCTTAGGCCTATTAGACTGGAACAAGGGTATAGAATGGTTCGTGTCAACCGTGGTGATCACAATTGTGACCCAGTCGGACTGAAAAGACACACGAAAAACCTGTCGGTGTTTGGCTAGGATAACTCTGGTCGGTTAGGTGAACTAAAAGAAAGCTAAAGCTGTGGGATTAGGCGACCGATGAACACAACGCAATGCTGTGAACAACTGGTATCCGAACGCCTTGGAAACTCTCAGTTCATTTGGGCTGAAAAAAGTGACATTTACTTTGCAAGGCTAAGTGAACCGCAGAAAAATTAAGGGAAGCACAACACGAAGTCCACTGAAAAGTTACAGAACGAGTACCAAAATCTTCTTCAACTATGCGAACACTATGACCCAACACAGCACCAATTATCTAACGATGTTTCAGTATTCCATCCCACTACGTTGCACATTTTTCACTGTATAAATGTAGAGAAAGTGTCCAGTGGATTCGGATCCGGTAACTGCGGAAGCCATTTACTGTGGACGTTGCTGTCTATCCATCTATAAGGTAGGGTCTCATTTAGGCATACGGTCAGCCTTGCGGGATTTGATGGGGAGGGGCGTCTTGCGGGAAATAGTTTCACCAGTAGTTCCCGCAGCAGTTCATTCAAGTCAATCAATCAATTTGACAGCTATAAACAGTGTACCATGAGCACATTAGTTCCAGCTGCTACAGTTTCGATTGCCGAGAAGTGGGAGGGTGTGGGACATACAGCCAAGCCTTGGAGGCGATGGCCACTCATTCAAGTGAAGAACGGGGACGCTATTGAGTAAATCCAGCTTCCTTCGGGTAAGATAAATGCCAGTGATCCACTTCGGGTGCACCTAACATAAGAAGCAGGTCATTGAGTTAGACTGGTTATAAACCTCACATTTCGTGCTATAGCCGGTTTGGCGCCACTTGAAATTGTTTTCAACAGATGTTTCCGCATAAACGAAAGAAAGGCCCACACGATCATGCAACATTTCTGAAGGGAGATTTGGTCAGGAAACCAGTCGCATGACCCAAACGTCGATAAACATCGTCACCTTTGAGAACATTACTCGAGTATGCATATAAGGGTGATACTTATTTCTTCGTCATTAGCTAAAAATCCGACTTTCCACGATTTAAGCGTGAGTACTGTCGTCAGTGGGGCTTAACCTGACTCTTCAGCTCTTCGATCCCTCCGCTGTCCACAGCTGTCCTTGAATTTGGTCCAAACCAGTCTTGCAACAGAACTTTACGCTTTGCAGATGCGAGGAACATACCGAATCATAGCGCATCTATTGGGTTAATAGATACTATCTGCATCTGCATAAGATCCGATCCAAGAGCCCTATAATTCGCGTACTTGACGCTTAGGGAAGCTTCAACCCCACAGACGTCAGAAGTTGATAAAGGTTTTTCAACTGCCGTGTCACCGACCAAGTTAAGGGGGAACGCTGACGGCTCTGCCTAAAACCACCAACCGGGGCGAATTCCGCTGGAAACAGATCCTTACTCTACTACCACAGCCTTCATTAGAATCAAGACTTGAGTTGGAACACTACCGTTTGATAGACACTGAACGTCGAAGGTAGCCTTTAGGTCAAAGTAGGCGACAACGGCTGGTCATTGGATGCAGTGGTGCTGTTTTGGTACTTCCCGAAGGGTAGTCTGTTGGTAGTTTGAGATTTGGGCATTTTAATGGAGATTTTGTCCTCTAAGTGAAACCAATCTAGGCTGAAAAGCTGGGAAGCATTGTCTTTGCCTTATTGGGAATCATCAGCAGTGCACATCTCACGAAACTCCAGGAAGCTTCACGGAGCCGGTCACCATGTGGTGGGTTTTGAGACTGAAGGATGAGTGGCGTTGCATCCTGTCTAAGTAAGAGTTAATTACAGTGCTAAATAGCTATTCACGGTTGAACGGTTAAGTGTTCAAACCACAAGCTGAGAGGTCGCGGGTGCGATACTCCCTGGAGTTTCATGAGATGAGTACTGCTGATGATTCCTAATAAGGATGAAACAGCTGGACAGTGTCTCTCAGCTTTCCAGCACGGATCGGTTCAAGTAAAGGACCGAATCACCATTAAAAATAGTCTTTGTACCCTCTACCAGCACGGAACTCAGCTGTTTCGGCATTCAACCAGTCTAGGTAGAAAAAAAGAAATGCTACAGCTGGCAAACTGCTGCTACGGTGTTTTTTCGCATGACACTCGCGTGCAATTATAGAGGCCTGATATATCTTCGTGCTTCAGAAGGGATATTGTTTTGTCTGTTGGACACGCCATTCAACCGCATCAATTGTCTCTAAGAGCGGTGTTACAAGAGACCGGTTGAATTGATCTTCATAGAGCGAGGTCCATTCCTACAGGCGACTTCTCACAAGTATATAGCAGAGCCACCTTTATTGTTGACTGTTTCACCGACAACAGTGTTTTTCCGACGAGCTGATCGAATCCGCCGATATAAGACACGACTGCTTCCGACAGCGACAACCTTCTGCATGTCATGAGGCTTTGCTATTCGCCAACATCATGTCTTTCTTCTGACTTCAATATTTGGCATTTTGACGGTCTACGTGCATCGTCATGGTCAGTGCATGATGGTAAGGATTCGCGGGAAACAATCAGAGTCGCTTATCCCGACGATATGAAGTGTTAGTTCAGCCACATTGGAGGAGCAGGCAAACCGCCTTGAAAGCTGCCAGCATGGTTTGCCAGCATGTGTGCCTCCACGCATCATACCATCAGTCGCGTTGGTTACCTTTTCCTAGTTTCCCGGCTAGATCAGATCAAAACGGTTAATTGTAGTTGCTCTCTGGAGGCCAAGGACTGATGCGTTTCTTGTCACCTGTCGAAGCCATGAAGCAAGGTTAATTTCTACACGTGAGCTCGGAATAGCTTAGTGGTTACGTTGTGAACTTACTGGCCGGAATGTCTGCGGTTCAAACCTCACCTCAGTATCTCGACTGTCTAGGCTTGGGCAACCTGACAGAATCAGAGCCCTCGTGCTTCCTTTGGGTGACGCGGCAGATAGGCACAGAAAGGGTTTTACAGCTGAACGACTGATGAACTATACGTGCAAATACTACAGCGTAGTCAGAATTGAGTTGCCGTGAAACGAACGGCAATCTTGAACCATTACCCTCCGTCGGTAGATGATAGCCTCACGATCCAATTAGGTCCACAGTCGATTCAGACTTTGTGGTAGCCAATTCACACGGTGTTAGCATTCACGCTGGAAAGTTCGCTAGCAACCATGGTGTTGTGTCCTTGAATCCTGTTGTAGCAAGACTTCGGTGTCACTGATCCTTTTACGTTTTAAGAAGGCGAGATCTTAAGCCGTGAGCATCAGGCACGATTTCGGTCGGATAGAGGCTGAGTCGATCACATCTTAAGACTTCTCTATGTTTTAAAGCAACACTATATGTACAGAAGACCCAGTCTTGGTGGTCTTTGACCTCAAAAGTGCGTTCGGTTCTGTCAACTGGTCAGTGTTTCCAAATGCACTTGTTTCGTATGAGAGTGTATGGAGAGCCATCTCAAAGGTACCGGCAAGGATGTCCACTTTCTCGATCAGTGTTCAACTACCACATCCATAAATCCATGAGGCAAACGCTGGAGGGTCTTCCAAACTCAGTGTTCAGATAGCTGTTAGTGAGAATCCTGTCGATCTGGAACACGCAGGCGCATTCATAATAATCTTTGGAGACCAAGACCACCATACCACCTTTCGCCAAGTGCCCTGCTCTTACGAAAGGCATTCGTTCTTGGGAGCGTGAGGCTTCCGAACATAACGCCTGAATCGTGTTTGCCAATTTGCGTCACCTGTGGCGCCATGAAGATATACCTCTGGGCCTCGAGGGCTGTGAGTACCAGGTTACAATGGGCAATGTGTTGTGTACTTGAGAGACACTGCTTCTGCGGACAAAAGATATGAGGCGTCTTCAGGTTTCTGGCCACCGATGTCGCAGGAGCATTGCTGCAAAAGGATGCTGTCGACAAATTCCTAACGGGGCAATTAGGGAACGAACGCCACGATACGCAACAGGTACTTCGACGGCGGAAATCATCCACTGAGATGGCGCAGCTATATGCTACACATATCGAGTCACTATCTACTGAGACAAGTAGCGGTTTCCGTGTATCATTCGGAATGGCGCAAACTGCGAGTTGGACATGTGACTTGGAAAAATGGTTTGAGATTACGAAGAGTTTGGGTACTGTCGGGTGGGGTTACCGTAACCCCCCCCCCCCGCGCTTGGCTGAAGGCATTGCAAGAAATGACGGCTAATTAATGTCAGTGGCGTTGGTGCTGTCAGCTTCTTTCCAGATTGTCTGATTGAGATATTGAATGCGTAGGCACCCCAGAACGCTTGTGGTAGACTAGCATTATACCCCTTCCCCAGAGCTAATAACCCATCGGGTAAGATCTAGGTCAGAATCCTTGCACGGGTACCTTCAAATTGACCGTCAACCACCTTCCTGAAAATAGCGTACACATGTTGTTTCCCCAATAAAAGATGAAAAAGAGATCATTACCTTTATCTCACTTTAAGGCTTTGAATAGGATTAAATAAGCTTCCAGGTTGTACGGCGGAGACATCAGTGTCTACACATATGTTGTTGAAACCAGGTAAGCAAAGATCCGCCCGCCTGGTGGCACTGTACCTGCTACACCATATATACCACAAAACGTTTATTCAGGGCCACCAGGGACTCGGAAGGAAACGTGAAAGGGTTGGGTTCGTTTTATGGCAGGGGGTAAGGTGCATTGCCACGGAAATACCATGTGGGTCACAGTCAAGAGAAGTTAACGTCGGTGAGAGGCTCGTTAGCTTATTTAACAAAGAGTGAGGATCTTCAACGAGAATGCACCTCTTGGTTTTGTTCGATTTCAATGGGGCCTCGTCTGGATAAAAAGATTAGGTGAGAAACTTGAGAACAAGAGTCAGAAGCGTCTGATGGCGAAGTCGGAAAAGCCGGCGAGGACGAAAGTGTACGGCCAGTGATCATCATCACCATAACCTGTGAAGACCGCACACTTGCCGGAAGGTAGTTATAGCTGCTACAGTTTCGTTCACCGATGATTTAGGTAGATGGGGGTAGACAGCTACGCAGTGGAGACGGTAGCTGATATAATTGATGCGTAAATACAGGGATGTCAGTGAATATAACACTGGAGAGATTGAGAGGGGGAGCTATGCATTGAAGGCAATAGCTCGAATGCACCAGCGCCATTGAGAGATTGACTGGGCCATGTCTGACAATGTCTCCAACTACTAATGTGTCCGCCTCGGGCCCCCATTCGGGGAGAGAGCAATGACCAGCGTAACTGAGCTTGCTGGTAATATCTTTCAAACTTCACTGCCAAGTTATTGTTTGACTTCCCCTGGCTCGTTTTCACCCTTCACGTAGTTGTGCGAAAAGAGCCCTTAGAGCAAGCCGGCTAACTGGCATACGGAGCAAGTGACCAAGCCAGCGCAACCTATGGTGTGTGATCAGTTCATCTATTGTGGATGAGTTATTTCTCCCGAAAACCATTCAACGTACTTCAGCATTACTGACCGGTGTTCCCGCCAGACTCGAGCATTGCTCAGAAGACATCGATGGGCAAACGCTGGAAGCTTTTTGACGTCCTGATTGTGCGGCGGCCAGCTTTCTGACTCGTCTAACAATGTGGAGCGCACCGCAGCATTGTAGACTCGACCTTCGAAGGACAATCGGATGCCAGACCTACGCCACAGGTGGTGCAAGTTCAGGAAAGCTAATCTGGTCTTCCCAATCCAGATGGAAATATCATCTCTCTCGAAACCACCGGGACTGATACAGCTGTCCAGGTAGAAAATTCATCTACTAACTCAATCGGCTAATCCGCAAGTACGAGGGTATGAGCCTTAACTCAATCGTAATGAGACTACCGGCTTCAGTAATACTGTAAAGAGTAACCTCATCACGCGAGGAGCAAATCGGAGAGCACCAGGTAGGGTTTCAGCTAGGTGGAGAACGCACTAACCACATCACGTCAATATCACACCAGCTTTCAGTATGCGCCTTGTACACTCAAAGAGCAAAGCTACGCTTCAAAACACGCCGTCTCTGAGCAGACACTTTGCAACTCAAGCAAAAGCACTGGAGTTGTGCACTATTTTACATACCTCGATAATTGTAATGCCCCTAAAGTGTCTGGTGAAGTAATTGCACGAAACCCAGAGGTCAGAATCACGCTTGCTAATCTGCACCACTTGTGACGTAAAAAAGGTACTCATGGGTCGCATGTACCAGGGTAAAGTAAGGGCTGTATTTCGATAGATGATATATTTCGATGATGATGATGATATGCATTCAGTTGAATGCAGTTGAGAGATTCAGTCGAGTCTCCCGTGAAAACCAAATTTATATGCAAATGAGTGTATTTGTCGAAATCAACCCAATTTGGTTTTCAAATATAACATAAGGTTGACGGAAACTCGGGGATTGTGCCTAGCTGATGGGCCCCAAGAAGAGCGAAACCGGTCGTGGGCTGTCGAAGAGTTTTCAGCAACCTTGCGAGGAGTTTCCCTTAAGACCTGTATTGTTCTCAGTTGCGAAACATGGCCTATGGGGACAGGTGATGTGAGGCATTTTCAGTTTTCTGACTACCTATGCTTCTGAAGTGCTCCTGGTGTCGGGTTGTGTCAGAAACTTCGTAAAGATATTATTAGAAAACGGGTATTCCGTTGTGCGGCACGTACTTCTGTCACGGAAAACACCCAGCACCACCGTTGAAAAACATTACGAAGAGTTTGGGTATTGTTGATGCGCTAAGTCTTCCAAGATAGGATCTACGTAACCCTTCCCGTGTTTGGGTGCATCCGAGCTATTGTCTTCCATGCATAGCTCCCCTCCCAATTAGAAGTCCACTGACAACCCTGTATTAACGCATCAATTATAGCAGTTACCGCCTCCAATGCGCAGCTATCTACCCCCATCTCCCCAAATCATCGGTGAACGAAACTGTGGCAGGTAGAACCACTATACGGCAAGTATGCGGTTCTTACAGCTGACGATGATGATGATTGCAAGAAATGGCGGCTGATCGGAGTCAGTGGCATTCGTGTCGTCAGTTTCTTCCTAGATTGTCTGACTGAACGCCTGGTGGGGTAGGCACCTCAGAATACTTTCGATAGGCCAGCACCAGATCCCCTCCCTCACCCACTCTTTCATCTTATTTTCACATTAAGTCTTCATATATTTAGGTAAACTTTATGGTTGCATGGCAGTGAAGCATCAACTTCAACAGTTATGTTGTTGTCTTTGATGAAGATGATGTTTTTATTGACATACTACTTGAAACTTGTCTGCCTGTCTCTGAAATCTGAAGGATCAAAATGCTCCAGGGGTTTTCGCATGGACACTGCGTTGATAGGCGATATTGGTTTCCTTGGTTGGGATCCTCCAAAGACGTGTCGTTCTAAATAACCCATTGATTCAGCCACACAACTGGTACCTGCTTCGAACCCAAAAAACATTCAGCTGTGGCACCTTTCGGTGCTCAACTGCCATGCCAGCCGAAGGAAGCACGATAGCTTGGAAACTGCCACGTTGCCCAAGCCTAAATAGGGGAAGTCAAGATGCAGAGGTCGGGTTCGAACCACGGACCTTCCGGTCAGTTAATTCGCGCTCTAACCACTGAGCCATCTCGCACCTACAAAGCGTAAACTGCTGCTACAGGACTGGATGGAAGCAAACCACAACCCATTGCTTCCAGATCAACCAACAGACGTGGTGGATTTTGTTTACTTAGGCAGTTTTAAAGAGAAAGATCACCTCTCTAATCGGAAAGGCTAGGACAGCATTTGCCAATCTTCGATTCCTATGGCCCCGGCGTGGCGTCGGTGTGTGGCAGAGGCGTGATTCATATTGCTTTATGGATCAGAAACGTGGTATGTGTGCAAAGAGTGCAGGAAAACTCTCGTTGTCTCTGAGGCATCGGTTGGGTCTGGCGGGGTGTGGTAGGTGGTTTTGGGGAGAAGAAAGTCCCCTGTGATAGATAAGCTACTCACACATCAAAGGCTACACTGGGTTGGACATGTACTTCGTATATCAGAGGACCGACTACCTCACAGAGTTCCTTTTAACTTGCCCTGGACTGAGTGGGAAGGGCCGAGGGGCGGACAGTCTGTGATCTGGCAACGAAGTATGAAGGCACTAACCAGAAAACTCATTCGGGTTGACAACTATTGACTCCCTGGACGGGGAGCCCGGGACCCAACTCATCAATGATTAGTGACACTGGCAGACACGGCTCATACTGACAGCGACGCTCCCGCACCAGAACTATCGCCTTCAAGGCGTAGCTGTTCAGTCGCCCATTACTTCAAGTTACTAGACCGATTCAATGCGAATTAATTGAGTATGTCCTCATTCCCAACGCTTGGCTACATCCGCCCATTCCTCCACTTCCCGGTGACCAAAACTGTAGCAGCCGTTACCAACGTCCCTTTGGTGCAAGGATTATGGCTGATAAACTGAAGTGAAATGAAGTCAATATGTGAACCACACACTTGTGGAAAGTGAGTGTTTTGCCAGCAGAACATCAGTGTAAATGCAGTTAGAACAGGACCAGATTCAAAGCTGTATGTCAGGTCTGAATTCGATGCATGCAAGTGATTGATAGATGAGAGTATGTTGTGAGGTACACCTGAATGATCGTGTCTACGTTCCGTGCAGTAGATTATGTAAAAACATATACATGCATGCATTTAGTTCAGCCCTCACCACACGTTTACGAGATCATGGGGAGAATGGGAATACCAATGTACACCATCACCGCTGATGGCTATCTAATGACAGTAAGGAATCGCTACCTCACTAATATGGCAAATTATTTGATCAGAATGGAACAGAGGGGCTGCTGGTAAAATACCCGGTAAAGAGGAGATCCACTAACTCATCATACATCAGAATAGATGGGTGACACAGCAAATCGAATGGTCAGATAAGCAAATATGAACTGACTGTGGTGGATGTGGTTTTAAGCTTATTAGTTGTTAATCGCCGTTTAAGCGATGGGCCATGGCAGTTTGATCCACCTTTGATGCAGCTGTTTCAAAAGCGTGGACGAAGAAGGAAAATGAAAACAGCAGGGAGAGAAAGAACTTCTGATCGCAACCACAGTTCAGCCGGTCATTCGATCCCTGTGTTTTTATCGCTCCCGTTACAACTGTGAGGTAAGCTGAACTATCAGGTTTTCCCGTTGTAGACTATGCAGAAGAAAAACTAACACCCTTTCGGTACCTAACTGCCATGCCAGCCGAAGGAAGCACGAGGACTGGGATACTGTCACGTTGCCCAAGCCTAAAAAGGGGAAGTCGGAATGCAGAGGTCGGGTTCGAACCACACCTTCCGGTCGGTGAATTCGCGTCCCAACCTCTGAGCCATCTGCGAAAATATGCATTTCATGGTCGTTGTATAATACACATTGTACTGCAACTACAAGACAGTCTTTTTAATGAATATAAGACCGCAGTGGACGATTTCTTTGCCAGCCCATCGCTCACACGCACCAAGGATAACTTACACGACTCTATCTAAGGCGCCACAAGACTGGGCTGGTAATACTATCGCACTTGAAGACATGAAACGTATGGATCTCATAGTCACTCGCGATGAGGGAGCAGTTGTAGGTTCGTAGAAATATGAATCTGCTCGTTATAAGCCACTGTAACGACAACGGGATGGAAAAGAACACAGCCGGCCGTATTCTTCGGACAGGATCGAAGCCGAATCATAAACCGCATCCATTCGGATTTGTATTTTTTGCCGACATTCCCATAAAAACCACAAAAGAGCAGGATGATAGAGAGAGTAGTAGGTACCATAAGGTAAGCAAATCCTTTAGAAAGTAAAAGGGTATCCAATGGACAATTTCTGGCCCCTGGCCAAGCCCTCATCAACCATAGACTTTGCAGTTTGCTACGCTTCGGCAACGGACAACCAGCAGTTATCATATTTCTAACAATTTTCATTTCTCTAAGGGCAGAAATCCCCGAGTGCGCGAGGATGCAACGCACATCAGTAAAAAGTACCCATAATGTGCGTTCACGACATAATGAAACGACACCCATGCGACGTTCAAATTGGGAGTAGCGAGCAGTATTGTAAGACGCGTTCACACGCTCCCGTTGAGTCATTCCCGTCATGAAAAATTACAGATTTTTAGGGCCTTCTCGTCAACAGATGTATTGCGAACGGATTACTCTCCATAACCAGAGGCATCGTGTTGGGAAATTGGAAATTGACGCCACTAGCAACGTGCCAAATACGGTGAACGCACAGAGGGTGAAATTGTCCAATTGACTTAAAACGCAAGAATCCTTCGGACTGGGACACTCCTTCTGTGTCCGAGTAAAGGAAGACGGATGGAACGCTGCATAAGCCTGGACATGAACAAAAAAGCCAGCCTCCGATTCGCAATACGGACATACCTCATAAATTTCATACACATGTTTTCGCCCCTCGTCTTGCTCTCTCTTTACCCAATTTCTGCTGAGATACGAACAGGTTCCATCAAGGACTGTGGCAGCGAAACGGAAGTCCGTCCACGTTTTCTCGAAATACGACAACATCTCTTCTCCATTGAGATTGTCTCCTTTCTAGGAAAATAACATTCATCTTCACATACTTACCAGCTTCAAAGAATGAACATGGGCTCTGAGATAATCCCGCAGCTTTCTGTATAGTTCTAGACCAACCACCTTCCCGCCACCGGTGCTTTGATCAGTTCTCCCGCTAGCTTGTGGGCGATGATCGACAAATGTGCAGTAATTATAAACGTGGGTGTATAATCGCATATATCTAGCTTTCTTGAGAGTTTTTAGTTTGAATATATCATCGATGCCACTCTTAAGATCATCCCAAACGAGTGCGAGGTTTCCAATAGACGTAGTCATCACAAAAAATATTTCATCTCAGATATTTTTAAAAAGTGCGCACAAAAATCCGAAACAAAAACGGCATGTTCAGGCCAATGAAAGATCCAGTCGGTAGGTTTCGTGTGCGTGTACGCGAGTAGGGGGCCGAAGGCTTGAAAGTGGTTCCTTACGGTTCGCCGTTTTGAGGTGAATAGCAAAAAGTGAATGGGTTCGACAAGTTTAAGACCGGGGTTACCAAGGCAGGAAGCAGAAAAATACGCCACAGAGGCCCCTTCGGAGGATTGGGGGCGTACAGCTAATAAATCTGCTAGCCACTGTGGTAGCACGCCCCCCAGCTCACCGCCTACGGACGCAGCAGAAACAATGTTGAAGTGCTCATCCACAAACTGCTTCAATCTTTTGAACAGAGACTTGTCTCACACCGGATGTTTCTGACGCGGAGATGTCGACAGACGGTCACTCGATTTTCCGAGCTGAATCGAAACACCTGAGGACCTATTAGGTTGCTCTGTACTTAAGCGCGGCCCTGTCCATCCTGAATGTCCTCTCCGACACCACTCCTGCATCCTCTATGATGCACTGTGGATCAAAACCCCTGTACGTGGGATCGATTTTCCTCTCGGCGTGACCTACCGTTGAAACTCAAGTTCACCGGAACATGATCAGCTCCACATATAAGCCTGGTACAACTCCCCTTCAGCAACCACTCCAACCATCTCTTGCTGGTAGGTGAGTTTAACGCTCCCAATGCCTCCTGGTTGGATCTCCAGCGCATCGGGTCTTGTGGACACCTTGCATAGGTGCTGACCAAAGCCGTTCAACAGACTCCACATGTCGTCGCACCCACCAGATACGACGCAGACCATCCCTCCTGGACTTGGTTAGCACCAACAAAATGCGCTTCGTTGATCAAGTGTTAACTAAAGCACCACAAAACATAGTGACCACTGGGTACTGACGTTTGGTTTCATCTGCTACTGAGCCAGAAGTCCGGAACCTTAAACGTGGATTCGGAACCCCTGCAATGCAGATTTCCCAGAAATGAGTAGCTTCCCTACGCAAATTAAACTGCGACCATTTCCAGTGGGAGAGTTATTCAGGACCATTGTCCCGGAAATTAATGCGGCTGACGCGCTGTTTGTCTCGAAAACTCTAGCACACAGTCCAAAAGATAACTCCAGGTGACATAGAAGACGAGCTGGCTTTTCGCAAAATGCAGAAACGCTGTAAATCAGAAATTCGGTAATACAAAAAAGCCACGATACTGGACCTCTCCCGGAAAAACAAAAATGTGCTATTTAAGTACATGGGTCACCGCCGGAGAAATAAGCCATCCGCCTTCTCCTTGAGGGACAGAAACGAGGAAACTACAACTGACACAGTGGTGGTATCTGAAGTCTACAGAGAAAAACATGCAGGCTGCGTTCGCTGCCTGCAGCCTTTTGTGACAGACAAAACGGAGGATATAGCTAGATTATCTTGAGAAATCGTGGCCAGCATTTGGTGCAACCGACAGAGAAGTGTGGCCAACGTACCCAGTTGTGTATTTTGGACCTGAGTTCCTGCAATTAATGTTAGGCAGTTAGCCACACTGCAGTCTAGTTCCCTGCCAGAGAATTGCGAAACTCAGAGCGGAGTGTGCAACGGACGGAGTGTTTAACCTTGCGTCCTGTGGCTTCTGCAGCTAGAATCAAACAAATTATTACTCCTAGCTCCCACAAAAGGACCGGCTCTTCAACTCTAAATTCTAAAAAACTTCACGTGCACGTGTACGCAGAGGCTTTGGGGTGCAGATATTTTTGGACGGCATGTTGGGCCTCCGATTGCCGCAAGTCGGAAGAAGTGTTGATAACACAGCTCATGATATTATCTGGCCTTCAAAGGTAATCTGTTCCTTCGGATTCCCAGTAATTTCTCTGGTGTTACACAATTCCGAGCTTCGTGTTCCGGGTGCATAATGTTTAACGTGCACAGCACAGATAACGCCATTTTGTCCAGATATTTCGACGCACTTATAACCAGTAAAATAGCCTACTCTTTCAAATGAAGACGGTACACTCATTTATCGCGCGTCCTTGGACGCACGGTGGATGCAATATGTGTACTGCGTAATAGTCGAGCATTTGCCTGAAAGTGAAAAGAGCGGCCCGTAACCTAATCTGCGAAAATTTAATCGCAGAATGTCACAACAGTTTCTTTGAGGAATCAGGCTCAATCAATAAAACATGTTCCTTCAAATCGTCTTAATTAGCCGCGTGGGCTGTGTTGAAATGCTGACATCCGTCGAGGAAAACTGTATTCATCCATCCCGCTATTCTTGAGGTCTTTCGTCCAAGCATGGGTTTAAAGCTAGTTATAGGCAAATATTTTTTTGCTCACTTGTGATGTTTCAAATTATTGCCCCCTGAGGGGGGCACGTTCTAGTGGCAGGTATCGTGTGGGAATTGAGCGGACACTGAAGCATCGCAAGTTTGATAAGCGATCAGGACCCCTTATGACCATTCAGCTATCACACAGGCCTACTGTAACCGCTTCTTGGGAAGAGGTGAACCCAGAATTGAAGATGGGAACCGGACATGTCTAAAAGGGTTAATGAATGGCTTTGTCAGTGTAACAACCTAGTCACCAGAACGAAGAAGGTAAGCAAAGATCTTTGAAATTAACATCGTTCCTATGAACAGAAGACATACAACCAGAAACGTAGCTGACGATTAAAAATACAATGAGGAGACTGCATGAGGGCGCGCGTCAAATGGGGCACGATCTGGCTGTTACGACGCGAACGCGGCGAGCAATAACACAACGGGGGAAGGTTAAACCAAATAGACTTGTTTGTCACGTGGAAAGCAATCGTAGATTCTGTAAAATAAATTCTAGCAATTGCAGGCCCGAGCAGGCGAGGGTTGACAGTCGAGAGTAGGAAGGAAACGGTTGCTGGAGTGCTATCAGACGGAATATGGCAGCGCCGTGCCATCATTCGACTGACAGACCTAGGTTTCAAGACAGCCCAGTAACGGATGTCAAGGTTGCGGTAATTGGACAGAGAATTCGCATTCTTGTGGGAGCTGGATTTGGGTTAGACGGGGGGATTGACACAGGTAGGGTCAGGCCGATATAGAGTGACCGGTAATTTTGATTCCGTTATAGGACCATTTGAGGGTAATCCTGAGACTAGCCAGAATGAATGAAGGCCATACGGGACGTTCCAAACAGTTACTGCCATTTTTTAAACTTTGGAATTGGTTGGAATGAGGATGTAGTATGATGAGACCAGTAGCATCTAGTGAGTCCCGGTATTCGCAGGCATGCCGGACTGCTGTGGGGAGTGTGTAGCGCTCGTATAATAA
This sequence comes from Opisthorchis felineus, assembly GCA_004794785.1. Lineage (NCBI taxonomy): Eukaryota > Metazoa > Platyhelminthes > Trematoda > Opisthorchiida > Opisthorchiidae > Opisthorchis > Opisthorchis felineus. The sequence continues at coordinate 115,379 of SJOL01006425.1, read as the reverse complement.
GTCTTTGTTTCCGGCGTCATCCACACTGCCATATCATCCTCGCTCTTTGTCACTTGGACTGGATCCTTTAGGGCTGAGGCTCATTAGGTTGAACCTAGGTATTCTGCATCATCTAATCTACCGACTGGCTTACGTATCTGATTCCTAAATTTTCTTCCTGTCCTGCCTACAATATCTGCAACTGTACTTTTGCTCCCATTGTCGACCTGTCGAACTGTCTTTAGACAGAACTTTTTTCTTTGCCTGTATTCCAAACAATGGAACAAGCTCCCCACCCCATCCAATCTCATGTAGGCCTTCAAAAACCCTCGGTTCCTACCTTTCTATTGAGGGAGCAGAGTGTATTTTCGCGCCATAGCTTACACTAGACACTCTTTGAAATAGGCCCTGAGCCCTTCTTATTTATGTTCTCTCACCCCAACTGTCCTATTACTTGGTTCTATCGTATACACTCACTAGCTTAAACCCCCTAGCGTTAACCCACAATTGAGACAACTGCCCTCCCAAGTGTTCTTGTCCATAAATCACCATCTTATCTATCTCTTATGCAAACCTTCACTTCATGGGACTGCATCTGAACCTGCTGTCTGAAGCGTAGGTTTCGCACAGTGTCCAGCGCCTGCCGTCGTAATTGTTTTCATGCCCGTCTCCACTGACCTCACTATATTCCCTTATCTCCGGCCTTAAGCTTCTGTGCCCAGCCAACTTATTCCTTGTTCCTTCATGCCTGGTCACATCCCTGAATAACTCTGTCAGTTCTGTCTAATATCTGGTGCTTTGCCCTGCTTATGCATAATCAAACAACCAACCGAAGCCTTATCTTCTCACTGTTCACAACCATTCCGCATCCTCTGATCACGCGCAACGCACGCACACCAAACAGTGGGTCTGAAGATGCGCAATGAATGAAATGCTTGTTTGGTTCCACAGCCCACTCGTTCGCACGCACATATAGCGCTGTGGTGCGCCTCTACTTGACATGGCGGTTCACACCAATGTGTCGTCTCCGTAGTACACAGACTCTGAACATCTCCATTCTACTCCCACAGCCCAAAAGGTAGCTGCTGTTTCATTTGTCTCCGCAGCTTGCCTCTTCCAGTGGCCGTTTGCTATTTGCTTGTTCGAAATGACTGGGCTGTTTTACTGGTCTGCCTTTCCCACCGACCGGATAAAATATCTGGTAGCTTGAGATATTTAGTAATACACAAACCGAAATTATGGTTGCTTGGTCGCTTGCCAACCTGCAGATCTGGTAGCATGCACGAGGGATGAAAACCTCGTGTGGTGGATGGGTATGACCTGCAGGGATGGTCGCCCTGTTACGCTGCACCATAGTGCGTTCGTATACTCGCCACCCCTCCAGTAGCGCGGGTGCATCGCCCATCGCCGGTGGTTCTGAGCCTGGTCTTCAATTCAGTAAATCCATAAGAGAGCACCGTTGTTGTTTGCCTGTTGCTGGAGTGGACCTGCTACGGTTGTCACTTGACTGGCAACACCAAGAAATACAAGCGAATGAAAGCCTTCCTTTCGTTTGATTTAAAAATATGAAGGGGGTAGCCTGAAGTTACTCTGCGAGGCTCACCGGTGACATCGACGTGCAAGGTGTTTCCACCTTCGTCTTGGTAGGTTTGCACCCCTTCAAGTCCACCCCATCATCCAGACATGACAAACACGTTCTTCTTTCTTGTTCTTTGAAGCGATCATATACGTATAAAATGTAAATTCCTTATTATTTCCTGAATACCAGCAGTCACAGCTACCGCCTAATGACTGCTTTTGCCATTCATCATCCGTTTGTTGGACCTGAAAGCAGTGACTCAGCGACTGGCGACCCACACTCTTGCTCTCCTGTTAAGTTCACGTAGTAGATTCCAGTTAAACTACGGTTCTTATCCATTAGCTGGGAAGCTGTTGCCCAGCCGCTTCTTGTTTGTCCGCTGTGTCTGTTCACATTAACCCCTGTTTCCACAGCGGAGACCCTATGATTGGATTCTTTATAATAATAATAATAATAATGTTTATTCCCAACCAGTGGGTGGCATACCTTCAGGCATGATCATAAATTTACAGTCAGAATAAGAGCATGACTGGTGGGGTTTGTGGGCACTGGGAATTCCGTGGAAAATGGACGGCGACATAAAGAGTGGGCATTATCCGAAGTGGACTTGGTCATGCCTGAGGCGGTATGGGTGGGGAACCAAAATTACGAGGGCTCATTCTTTCATATGGGGAACATATCAGATAAGAAAAGGTACAATCGTTAAGATTTAAAAGTGGCGGGCAAAAACAATACGAGGGAAGGCATAGCAAGAAGCTTCTTGCCTGGTAAGTGATAAAAATAATAAAAGAAAAACTTCAATCTGCAGGAAAAGTGGAACTAGAATAGCGGATCAGGAGAGGCGGCAGGACTGGCACGGTATGACCGGCCGATTTGAACTAAAGCCTAAAACCGTTACTGAGGCATCGTAGCCTTGGGCTGTTGGGCGTATGGCCAGAGTCACGAAAAGCGTAAGTGGGGGAATATGCGGTACGGATAAATGGTAGTAGGAAACTCAGAATCACCGTGTGCAGTGAAACTGGAGAGACTCACTAGTGTTGCTGCTGGAGCGGGGTCGGGTCTAAAAGTTCCTTGGGAGAAGGAGTTCACGAAAACGCACAAGAAGGAACGCGAACTGCACGGAAAATGACTGACTTGGTGAGGAGTACAAAGTAAAAGACACCGAGATGTTTAGATCCAATGGAAGGTTCAGCAGATTGGAATGAACGCCTCCCGGGGGCGGCTGGGACCAGATGAAGATTTTTATTGTGGTTGTAGGTAAGGGGACGAGTGGGCGAGAGGGCGCAGTCAAAGTAGGAAGTGAGCAGTTGCGGGTATGCTATCAAACTGGGTATGACAGTGCCGTGCCGTCACTGCACTGAGATACTTCAGTTTCTGGACAGCCCCGTGATGGACGTCGTGATTGAGGTAGTTGGGCTGGGGTGCGCAGTTTTGTGAGCAACGGGGTGTTGTGGGTTTTCCAGGGGATTCCGCAGGGAGAGTAAGACCAGTGTAATATCGCAGGTAGTATTTGTTTTTTTTCCGGTCGGGGATCCCTTCAGATGTAATGCACGGATCGAGTGGAGTGGATAATGGCCAAACAGGACATCCATAGCACGTATTACCGCAGGTCGAAGCTTGGGAAGAAGATGAGATGGGATGAGATCAATAAGGCCTAGAGGGTTATAGGAGTCATCAGACAGGATATAATCCCTTAAGAAGAAAGAAAAACTGAACGTTCACCACAATTAGGATTGATCTACACTCAGTAGTGTAGTCATCAAAGTCAAGCTAAGATTGCCAATATATGCTATTACACTACCTGAGATAGAGGACAGTTCGATGTAGTAGGCAGAGAGACAGCGTGGTAAGGGAAACCTAACACGTAAGGACTGTTCGAGGTGGAACATCTGAGATGGTGAACTAGATTGCCTGAAGGTTATTAGTTAGTGGGACAGCACTAAGACAAGCTAGGAGGGAGGGCAAACGTAAGGAGAATGGTCACCAGTCCCCGAGGCCCTACTATCAGCTTCAGTCTATAAGTGGTGGATGGCGAAAAAGACTTTCGACGCTAGCCTCGCATGCTGATAGTGGAGGGATTGAAGTCTCACTATATATGAATATGTACATTGTATGTCTCCATTCCTGGGAGCAGCGGGTAGGTTTTTTTGTTTGGTTGACGAGGTGGGTTTTGGTGCGGTGTAGCCTTGATTCTGATGAAGGCAGCTACAACTATGCACGTCGGTGTAGGCCATGGGCATCGCATCTTAGCTGAGATAAGATCTACCGCCATGTAATCTCATGATGTAATCGCCCGTTCCAAATAGTCCAACGGCTAGCTTTCCTGCTCGCTACCTCGCGGATAAGTCCTTACCTTCCCAAAATAAGCCACCTACTCTGGCCCTGGCTTTACGCCTTCGGATCGATTGACGTTCGGTGCAAAGAAAAGACACAACTCTTATCACTAATGCGATTCTCTTGCATTGCTATCTGAAGGTACTGCACACATGCCGAGCAGAACCCCACTAATAATAATTTGTTGTGTCCTCATACTACATCGGCAACCTCAGCTAGTCCTTGGTTTCTGGGTCAGCCAACAAACGTCCACCCTATCCTGGGTTCATTTGGCTTGCTGTCATCCCCTGTTAGATTTTTTATATTGGAAAACTTTTTATTCGATGCCTCCTGGCACTCAACAGACGCTAAGTCTCTCATCCTATTCCTTCCTCATTCAGCCTCTTCGCAAGCTTTGAACTTTGGCCGTAGCTGCTTCAAACGCCCCATACAATCGTTATTCATTCAATCTGGCTGTTCCCCGGTCTACATCTACATGGTCCTCCAACAAAATCGAAATTATCCGTGGCTCTACATCGACCTGACCCTACCTGTGTCAATCTCTTTGTCTAACCCAGATCCAGCTGCCACAAAAATGTGTATCCCCTGTCTGATTGCGGCAACCATGACGACCACTAAGGGGCTGTCCAAAAACCGAATTATGTCAGTGCAATGATGGCATAGTACTGCCATACACAGTCTGGTGGAAATTACACGACTATTTTCTTCCCATCCTTAACCGTCACCTGTCGCCCACTCAAACCTTTAATTGCAGCTGTGAACAAATTTTTCGTTCAGCCCCAACCGCCTCTGTGACGAGTTCATTCTAACCCGCTGAACGTTTTGTTCTGATTTAGCCTACCGGTTTCCCGTTGCAATTTCGGTTTGCCTCGTCCACAAGTTCAGTTTCATTTACGGTGTTCGTTAGGCCCTAAGAATTGGCATCATCATCATCCTCATCAAAGACAGCAACATCAGTGTTGACACTGATGCTTCACTGCCGTACAACCATAAGGTTCGTCTAATTATATTTAAAACCCTAGAGTGAAAAGAAGAGAAAAAGATTGGGTGAGGGAGGGGATCTAGTGCTGGCTTATAGCAAGCGTTCTGAGGTGCCTACACCTCCAAGCGCTCAGTCAGACAGTCTGGAAAGAAACTGACAGCACGAACGCCACTGACATCAGTTAGCCGCCATTTCTTGCAACGTTTCCAGCCATGCATAGGTGGGGTCACGGGGCCCCATCCTGGAAGGCGTACAACACCAACAACACCCAAACTCTTC
>SJOL01006425.1:47151-103550 GCA_004794785.1 Opisthorchis felineus | reverse complement strand
ACCCGCCCTGCTGTATGCAGCAAGTAAGGCGACCCGGCTGATGGCACCACGCGACGGCCGATGTGGCATAAGAGTATTGTTAGCTGTAAATGTCATGGTTGTACGAGGGCTGGGATACTGTCAGGGCGCCCACACCTAGACGGAAGGACGATTACGGTCCTCAACCAAAGCCTTTGGCTCAAAAGCCTAGCCGCAAGGCAGCGGTGTTGGGCTGGAAATGCGAATATATTACCAATTTTACGGAACACGTCGTCACACATGTTCCAATCCCCAACCTGGAGGGCCAGGAGACTGTCTTCGTCCGACCTCTACCCATTGACCAACCTAGTATGAGAGACTCTGTGAGTATCGCGGGGACACCCCCCAGTATAGCTCACTGGGTCACTGAGGTGCGCAAACCGCCACACCACGGTAAGGTCCAGTCCCTTCGTGACGGCTAAGAATTGGCACTATCTCTTCATCGAAAATATTCCTTACACCTGACTTCCCTACAACTTTGACACTGGTGAACCTACCTGGTTTCAATGTAAACCATATTTTTGAGACGAAACTTGCCATTTGTCTTCACTTCCAATTCTTTCATTTCCATCTCTATTTTTGCTTTTTGTGACCCTGGCCATTTACTCAACCTCCCAAGGTCACTCACGGCTGGCAGTGATTTTTAGTTTTAGTTCATGTCAGCCGGGTTCATCATTGAACTAGTCTAACCTCATGCCCGTTGTCCTAGTTTTTCGGTTCCCACAGCTGCGGTGACTTTTCAAGTAATAAGCATGGTTGTACCTTCCTCTCCGTTGTGTTGTTACCTGCCGCGTTCAGGTTATAACGACTCGATCGTGCCTCCGTTGGCATGTTCTCTACAAGTTGGGAAATAAACCTATTATTATTATAATAAATCTTTGCCTACTAGAAGATTGTACTCTAAAAATGGATTACAGCAAGCTTAATGAACCTATGAAAGGGTGGATATATTCTGTCGGCTGACCTAGCAAGCAGGGTCAAGCTGAGGTCACAACAAGTCCCTATTTGTGTGCTTCTGCTCGGCGCGTATGCAGTACATCAAGATACCGATCCAAGAGAATACCATTGACGGTAAGAGTTTGGTGTCGTTTGCACTGAGCGTCAGGCAATCAGAAGGTGTAAGGCCGGGGCCAGATTAGTTGCGTAATTTTAAAAATTTGAGGACTTAGCCACCGAGTTAGCCAGCGGGGAGGCCAGTTGTTGCGGGCATTGACAGGGTTAGTTAGGCAGGGAGCTGTAATACTTTTCATCTCAGCTAAAGAATCCAGTAAGAGGGTCCCTGTCGTACAAAGGGGGGGTGACGTAAGGGGAGACAGCGGACAGATAACGATCGGTTGGGCGTGAGCTTCCGGGATAATGGACAGGGACTGTAGTTTAACTGAAAGCTAATACGTGAACTAAACAGAAGTGTAAGAGTGTGGTCCGCAGGTCACTAGTTCACTGCTGTCAGCTCCAGTCAACGAATTGTGCGTGGCAACCTCATCTAAGACGGAGGTGGTGACAGACTTGCATGTCGATGTTAACCATGAGCCCACAGAGTACCTTCAGTCTACCCCATGCATTATTTTAAATCAGACGTAAGGACAGTTACCTTTGCTTGTTTTTCTTGGCGTTGGCGGATAAATGACAACCGGGAAAAATCCAAACCAGCAGCTACAGACAAACAACAACAGTGCTCTTCCATGGATTTCCTGAATTACAGGCTGTGGTCAGAACCACTGACAACGGGCGATACATCCTTGGTGCTAGAGGTGTGGCGAATATACGAACACACCACGGTGCGAGGTAACAGGGCAACCACCCTCGCAGGGCGTACCCGTTCCCTACAGGATTTCCGGGCGGTAAGCCAGAATGCGGGATAGCCAAAACGAAGCAGTTGAGGATATGGAGAAGACTAATTAGGGATGGGCCACCGAACCGGACACAATGGCGAGTATGCATGTGGCAGTGCAACACTTTGGCGCCTAGATGGTCCGTACCAGAAGTGAAGTTTAATGTTGCAATGGTCGCAATGGTTTACTGGTCGCAATAGGAGTGCGCAAATCTAAGGGTCCAGCATAGCTATGGAATTAATAAATGGTGTACATAGAAGCCCAGATGAAGGAACTGTGTAAGGTAATCTCTGAACCAATAAGTGGTTCGCTTACAAGCACGGTTCAAGTAGCCATGGAACCGACCACAATGAGCGGGATCTTAAGAGCCATGTATGAAGCACCATTCAGGTGGCGACTCAAAAGGTGTGGTAAGTGAAGTTTAGTGGTGATGTAAGTTGGTATAACCCACTGTACTTTAGGTTGGTTATGAAGTAGAAGCTACTTTGCTCTGTCAACCATCGGAACGAATGTGGCTGAAAGAGACTAAAGCAGGTGGGAATTTATTAACGACTGTATGACACACCATACCTGAAAGAGGTAAGCCATGTTGCCGGCTGATACGGAGCGGCTGCGGTTATGTGAAGAATAGCTGAGGATAAAACCGAAGCAGCGGGCACCGCGACCAAGAATATTTTATTCTGAACCCTGCATCATATGAATGGGTTAAGGGCTAGAGCTGGAGCACGAGGAGGGTACTAAAACGTCAGCAGTGAGATGTGGAAGGAATAGGTGCAAAAGATTAGGGTTACGTTTACAACTGCAGCCGTAAATGCTACGAAAACGATGAGGCCTCCGATACACCGTCGCGGAGATGGAAATTCAGAGAGCGGTGCGGGAGCTTCGCCATCTAGGCGGTAGGCCATTTGGATGTGGGAAGGAAATAAAGTTCTCAGGTGGCCAAGAATGATAACTAGATCGAAGTGGGCCAGCGCGCCAGAGTGACCGCGCTATGTTTGGCGACACCAGATTGTTCAAATTGGTAAAAGCATGAGAACTGGAAGAGTCTGCTTGTGAAGGAGTGGGCGGTCAAGCGACGAAATTGATTCAAAGGAAAGATACAGCGTATAGGATAGGAATAGCCTGCGTGGGCAAACCAGACAAGAAGCCAGGTCGGTAAATAAGATACAATATGCTCAGAACTGAATATTTTTTGAAAAAACTAGGTCTCGTATCAGTTAGATTAGAAATGCAAACTAAAAGATCGTACGAAAAGGTACACGTTGTGCACATATGCCATGGCAAAACGCTCCCCTGATTCGCTTCTCGTGGCCAAAATAGGCAACGGGCGGGAAGTGCGAGAAGTCTTGGTTCACTGTGAGAAGTTCATCTTATTGCTTCCATTCATATCCAAGCGAACCAAGCTAATGGGCACAATATATGGAGGACTTGTTGATAATTCCGTCCAGCAGACAAAGCGGTCTCTGCGTGGAATGACCACAGTCTATAGTAGATAGCTTTAGGCTTCGTAGGTCGAGATGAACTCAGAGTGTTACGTTGACTTGGGGAAACTAGGGCTGCGAAAAGCGTGGAGAAACAAGATGCCATTTACAAATGCATTCAGGTGCCTACCGATTTGGTTTTCACGGCAGACTCACAGGAAAAACTGCCGAAATTATTTTGAGATGTCCTTCAACTAAACGTGCTGACCAGGTCACCTCTTGTTTCAGCTGACACGATATTCAAGATTTCGCGATGAATTTAGTGGACGTAACGCACTGGTCATAAGGCTGCCCAAAACCCTTTTTTGGCAGCCCGCGGCCGGTTTCGCTCTTCTTGGGCTTGTCGAATAGGTGCCATCCCTGAGTTTCCATCAAACTTGTTTTCTGCTTGAAGCGAAATTGCACGAAGTTGGGCGAACTAGCTAATTTGCATATTACATTGTTTTCTTTCTTTGGACAACCGGCTCGGGGCGAAATACTCGTGCCACCGGAAAGGCAGCAGACATACGTGCGTCACACCCCAGATAAACCTTTCATTCAGCATTCATTTGGGCACCACACAAGTTTTTGTCTCTGCATAACTCACCAAAACCACTCGGTAGCCTTATTTTCGGCGAAGGAATTAACAAGCTCAAAGTTAGCTTCTTACCGCGATGTGACCCTAAGTGTTGGGTGGGCCGTATACTAGTCTGCGCAGTAGGTACGGAAGGCCTTCCGTCAGTGTAGGATATGATTCTGTCAGATTCACCTGCTGAAGTGAGTTCATCAGATGATCCGGAGCCAGGGTCGGGAAGCGCCACATCCTCACGGACAATTGACTCGACGTTCTTGAAACGCCAGCCCATTATCTAGCAGCAGAGCATTTAGTGGTTCGACATTATTACATGCCGAGGAAGCTCTAAGATATCTCCCTGTGCGTATTATAATTTCCGGGCCACCATGATCAACACCATGAAGAGCACCAGCGATGAATACCTTTTGCTCATCATCTTTTTCCGGCACTATAGAGCACGGAACTTTTGAGGATGGCTTCTAACGAGCTTGGAGTACACCCAGATGACCAAGGTGGGTGGTGTTGTATTTCTTTGAGGGACACGTTCCAGGAGGTTCAGCAAGGACTGCTCTTTGCCGTTAAGATGGTATAATCGGTCCGTCTTTGGTTTGTTTCTTTGGGGTCGTTGAAATATCGGTAACCCGTTCCGAGCGTTCCTTGCGTCTCGCAGAGCCATCTAGTTGGTTTTCGGCCACCGTTTGAGACACCGTTTAATAGGTACTCTTTGGGAGGGTGAAAGCGCGCGACTGTGACGTAAACCGATTTTGGTTAGCGTGGCCTACAAGCTTGTGAATGTCTTTACGGTGGGGATAAAAAAAGTAGCATGTTGATTTATGATAAGGTGTAGTGCGTGCATCCCGGTCGCCACTGACTGCTAGCATTTCGGGCTTGAGCATCCGTTAACGTCCGTAAGTTTCATGCCGCAAAATCTACCCTTGGCTATCATGATGTTATTGAGTAAAGCTCTTAATCTTTTCGGTGAGTTACTATACAGGGATTGGCGTTGGACAGTTCTGTTCTCCGTCGCCGATGAGCAGCCTATTTTGGACCTTCGTTATACAGCAAAGAAATATCTATCTGCATCCGGGCACTCGAATTTGGCGGCAGCCATGTCCAGGTGTCGGACTCCGGACAAAATGGCTACACGGACCTGGTAATCGTGAGAGCCCATTATATTTATACCTTGGTTCCCAACATCCAGAATGGCTTCAAGATTATAAAGCCCGGAGAAAATGGTCATTCAAAAACTGGGGTTTCGAAATTGCTTTCTGGTCACCTCAGCCACTAAGACATTTGAATATACGCCACCTCGCCGGTGCACCGTGGCATAAACAGGTTAGCTTACAAAATGCAAATCACGGCGTTTCTCAGGAGGATTTCTCTGGATGCTTCTTCAACACCACCAGGTTTCCTTTGCAGGGCTCGCCTCTTGGCTGTGCGCGACTGACCACGAACTGCGGTCGAATGTGATGAGTTCACTTGATCGTTAAATCAACTTTGAGCCCACGCACTCTGTCCGTCGAAGCTGTTCACACGTGCAGACCATTATGGGTCTGAAATCAGGGCGTTTTTCAACTCCTGTAGACAATCAGTAGTCTGGGCATCGGCTCCACGATAATATGGAACACCCACCGTAGAGACTGTATATTGTCATGCTGTATATATTTTATCGCTGAAGGGTCTCACCTTGACACCACGTGGTTTAACCTAGCGGGTCAATCAGTGGCGGTGGTTTGGCAGACATCGTTTACTGGTCTTCCAGTTTGAGAGTTGAGGCGCGGTGGATGACTTCTTCCTTGAAACCTCTACTATTGTGGTAGTTTGCCGCTACTCGCCCATTGTCTTGCGGGCATACCTTCTAGACGAAGGCTTGGTTTGAGGTACCATGGCCCTCCCATCTACATTGGGGTGCCCTGGAAGTATCCAAGCCCGCGCACAAATATGATCCTGGCACCTAAAATTATTATCATGGCGCAGAGCCCGACGGTCTTACATAGTGAGTGGAGTAGGGGAAGCTAAAAAATATTACCACTGACACTTCCATTTTTTCGTGCTTACATGTTCGTTTTCTCTCCCGCTGCTCTCCACGACGAGTATTCCACCGCGGGTCCCATTATTGGAACTGATAAAATTGTTCCAACTTTAGCGGGCGCCCTTCACGTCCACGACCAATAACAACTTTAACCGCATTGAAATCAGTGTCTAAACAAAAAGAGCGGGGCAACTTATCTGCCCTTAATTTTTGTGTTCTGATGCAAGCATTATAGCTAGCTGCACTCATACGTAGGATGGATTTGCCTACGTACAGTCTACCAGGAAAAGAACTCAGGAGACAAGCACTTTAATTAGACTGACCGACCATGGCTTTCTTCCGGCTTCCGGCTGTAAGATATTGGTGACACCTAAGCCTGTTGTGTCTTGGCACACCGGGGTGGATATTGCTTTGAGCCGTGGAATGGAAGCGTCTCTTTTTTCTGTATACATTTTGGTGGCATTCGTATCCCCCTCGTTTAGCAAATTCCGTGAAAGTGGTTAGAGAACCCAATTGTATCTGCTTCTGCCCGCTGAATCTGTCGAATCGCAGCAGTTCTGCAAACTCTCCAGTTGCCTGCGGTTCTGCCCACCATGATATATCGAAAAGCACAACCCTCGACGCAGATAATGGACGATAATAGGACCGCATTGTTAGAGCGATCACAGAAGGCCACGTCGAAATCTTTGTGATGGGCGATAAGCATCGGGCTGAAAGTTCCCTGCTCTGATTTACCCATATTCTGAACGATCAGAGCCTGAATTCTGGTTGACAGCCCGTTTACCACCCGTCCAACGTGTCGGTGTGCATCGCTTTCCTCCTGGCACAGGGACAGTTTTTAGTACCCTAGGTATTCGTTCTAGGTAGTGACATCTGGGGAAACGTTGACCATTTGTCAGCTCGGGTGATTTTACTAATGGTTGATCAGCTGGGCGTTAACTTGTTCGCCGGGTTTAGTAATCAGCTTGCAAACGTTTTGTCCCCAGTCGAAGAGACATCGTTATCCACTCAATTGCTCAATGGCGATGCCTCATCGACTGGAGAGGAAACGCTTGCGAGCTAATTACTAAGCTCGGCATGCAGATCAACTGCCGTCTGATCAGCCACCAGAAGTTGACCATTTCGTATACATGGACAGTTACGTCAGTTACGTTACGGCAGAGGAGTAAGATAAGAAGCCTGCACACGGATAAAAAGTCTGTTTCCACGCTTGTTAACTTGCGACGCATCTGGCGCCGACATGACACTGTGCATGCCGTCCTGCTATATGACTGCGAACCTTGGTCGGTTCGTACTGAAGATGTCCGGCTGCTGTTGCGTTACTTTGGTTTGGTGATGTCCCACGTATTTAGTTACAAAGTCCGCTGCACCGTTCGCCGTTCACACTTACTGCAACAGCTGTAGGAGTGAGGGAGTGGACAACAAATAACGGGCGAATGGGACTGCCATCCAAGGGAAAGTAAGTTAGTCTAGGCTTCCTGACAGGCTTCCGAAGGACCCTCAGGCGATGTGGTTAGAGGCGCTAAGAAGTAGGACCTAGCACAAAAGCCAATGAAGCGCCCACATAGAGAAGCGCGATGGTAACCTAACATACACATAATGCCAAGCAGCGCGAAAAATTGAAACGCATGCAGTAAAACCAACAGAAAATGGTCTTCTTACTATATATTATTCTTCTGTTGGGTTTCTGACACTCAGTCTGTGCTGGCTATGAACAAATATCATTACGAATCCGTTGGCACAGTCTCTTACCGCCGAATGTTCTGTCAGATTCCTAATGGGGGGATGAAGGCCCGAAAAGACACTATCTCAACCCCACAACAGCACGACTCGCACTGTCATTCACGATCCTTTAGATGCAATGATATACCTTCTTGGCACCAAAGGTGGTGTAAATTGGCAAGCATGATTTTTGCCCTCGAGGTTTGCTAGCGGACTCCATCCGTCACATTGCCAGCACAGCTACTGCAATTTCTGAGATATGCAAAGTGCCCCACGACCTCCAGTACTCGTCTTCGAAATACAAGTTGAGTTTTCAAGGCCTTTGCATTCTGCAGCACGAATATACATTTTATGGGTGCATAGCAAGTCAAATGGCGAAATGAGTTGGGTCATCCTTTTTACTGCCTGCGCTTCGTCTTTTTTTAAAGTAGACTAGCGTCTGCTCCTTCCTGACCAGTGGTTTTCAACAGTGTAGATCTGAACACGAGGAGCTTGGAGACCACTCAGTTTTCGTCTCACTTACTCATCAATAAGAGAGTTAGACAAAAATAAATAGAAGGAGCATTTTCGCTTATGAGAGAACATTTGGAGAGATCACCTCGTGCGGTCCTGGCAATATTATGTCCATACATACGTGTGCCTTTGCCCTAGTACTTGGTGGAGTAGCTGATGTACTGGGTCACTTCCTTTTGGAATCCTGTCTAATGTTTTTGGGTATGGACCTCAGATACGATCGTAAGATGACGTAGGATAATGGATGCCAAGAATCTCGTCACTAGGGAGAATAGGCGAGTACACCCGTGATTGCCACATTTATTGCGAGTATCTTTTTTCTGAAATTGGGCAATATTATCTGTTCGCTGCAGTCGGATGTGACAGTACCTTTCCCCAAAACGAACACAAGGGAGTTAGACAGACAGCAACTACTGATTTTACTTACATTCTTTAACAAAGCCAGTGGTAGCTTGCTATGACCAACCGCTCGATAACGCTTGGGGGGGAATGCATTTTGATACTTCCAAATCCACCGGGGACCTCTATGTTCAGCTAGGATTCTACTTCTAGTCGAGAGTCAAACCGAACAGCAGCAGGTGGGCAGGTGAATCATTGCTGAAAGTGTCTGGCGAACGTTCCAGGCGCTCCTCTCCGTTGGACTAGAACAGATTAAGCGTAGAGCGAGAAGGATGTTATCTACCGTGCACACCAAAGAACTTCCGCAGCCTTGTACTCAATTGAATTTCTCGCTTGCCCACGCTGCGGCATGTACCAATCCATGCGGCAGTCATTCATGATACTTAACTAGAGAAACACGCGTGGTCGCCGCTGTAAATTGAAGGTGAATTGCACTAATGGGCTTCCATGTTTACCGTCTTCCGCAACAAGTGGTGAAGGCACTTACTGCTGCGCCGGTCATCGAAGCCAAAACGCTGGCGCATTTGAAATGGCAGTTGGGTGAGATCAACTACGGGGAACAACTCAAGAAGCGGGTGTGTCTGGTTGTCCACCCTTCTGGGCAATAAATACCCCGTAATGCTGTTTTGAGGGAGCCAAAATAGACTATATGCCCGTGCGCTTCAACAGCAGGCTGAACGCTAATATACTTAGTTGGCGACGTTTCCGTTCGCTTATGTGACGAACGGCTTTTCCGCCTCTCCGCAATAAGTAGTCCGGAGCTATCCAACTACTCTTGGGCAAACAGGGAGAAGTAATATTAACCTGATGCTTTGAAACCAGAAAGTTATGCAACCGTCATTTACCCTTGATAGTTTGTAATATTTTTAAGTGTTCATAATGGGTTATTCCGTTCAAATTCCACCATCCAGTGCAGCGGTGACTGGTAACACCCGCGGCACATGCGGAAGGTGGATTGTGGTTGGAAGGTGTTAAACGCTGTAGAAAACGGAACCTTGTAATCATATGACAGCGCAGTGACGTTTTGTCAAAGTCCTTTCTAATACAAATGTAGTTTGCACCGGCAAACTTAAGGCTGTGTGGTATAATACGCTGTGCACGAAAACCCACCTTAATAAGTGCGCAAATTTTTTGTTTAGTTGTTGGGATGTACGCTGCAACTTACTTTGTCGCTTAAGTAGTTTAGTTTACAGCCAACAAGTAACGTAATCAAAGGTTAGCTCGACAAGTTCCGAGTGGTGCCTAGAGGTACCTATGATCACTTGAAGGAAAACTGGCTTGATGAGTCTCCGTCTTGGGCGACTTTTCCCCCAAGAGGCACCATCGGCTTTCTTAATGGTACAAATAACGCGTTGGAGGCAGACAGGTGCTACTTTAGGGCGGATTTGTCACTGGACTGCACCCAGGTTTACCTTCGTTGCAGTCAGCATCTCTTAATTGGGTATTGCCTGAATAAAAGGTGCGCGCCGATACGCCAGCCTGACCTTCTTTTTGATGGTGACCGCTTATTGAATGCAGTGAATGCGCCGGTTTTGCTAAGAGTGGAGCGTGTGAGAATTTCCACCTCTTACTTGCGTCGAGCTGAGGGATCAGTACACGCCCATCGCAGCGATAGTCTCACTTACCTCACAACCTCAAAGGGGTGCACATTGCCCTGTGGAGGCATGCTAGCCGCTCGTTGTGTAGTGTTCTGTGGTCTGCTTCACAACACCTGACGGTCGCAGAAATCTGGATGCAGCAGTTTCCAGTGCTGCCAATGCTGTTGATTCTAGGGCTAAAAATTAGACAAGGCAGTCGACTTGCAATCGCAAGCTCAACTACGGTGGACCCGTTGGCAGGGATACTAATATTAGGTTTCAACGACATTATGTGGGAAACATCATCCATGGGTCAATGGCTACCCAAGCAAGTTAGCCTTCCTAGACCACGGTCAGTAAAGTACTGCATGCGGCGGTAATTTAACCACTGCTGCTTGAAATCGTATAGATGCCATCCGAAAAGGAACAATGCATTAGAATTACTTCAGGGTCAGATGTGGTATGTGTCTGTCTGTTCAGGCTCTCGAATTTCTTGGTAAGTCGGCTGGAGTCACCGCGCCATCGAGTACCATAGCGTGGAGGGGAACAAGATGACTGTTTGTTGATGGTACCAGAGAGAATTGAGGCACACCGCAACGACTCCCGTCAAGAACCGGGCCTACGTTGTTTTTGGAACACCAGTTTTGGAATTTCGTGTCATCCATTTCGCTGTGGTTCATACACAGAAGTCCCAGATCGATGTTTTTGCACTAGTACGGAAGCTGGCGTTCCCCTCTGGAACATTAGTTGCCCGCCGCATAGCCTCATCAAGCCAATTTTTTTCTTCGCTAGGCAGGACTCGGACTTTCTGATCAAATTACCGCAGACTAAATCATCTGAGCGACGAGGCAATATACTGTGCCCACCCGTACAAGCAATTGGAAGATCACCTCAGTAAGTTTTTTTGTTATATGAAATCTCAGCTTGACTCTGGCGAACCTGAATCTCTCGATGGTGGATGAACCTACGCAAGATTATACTCGGCACGGAGAGACCGGGCCTTATTGTAATGTGACGGTTTGTGTGCTTCGATGACCTTGTGAGCTATACTGTGGGGTGTCCATGCGACACCCACGGAGTCTCATACCAGATTGGTCAGTGGTTGGAAATCTGACCAGCAGTCCTAGTCCTCCAGGTTGGGGGTTGGATCACGTGTGACGACTTGTTCCTTGAAAATATAATGCACTGGTATTTCCCGCCAAGCACCGCGAGTTCAGGCTTTTGAGCCAAAGACCTTGGTTCAGAACCCTAATCGTTCTCCTATATAGGTTTCGATGCCCTGCAAGTATTCAAGCGCATGTACGATCGTGATTCTCACGACTAAAAATACACTCATGCCACGTCCGATGTCGTGTGGTATCACCAGCTGGGTCGCCTCACTTGCTGTACACAGCTGGACGGGTGAGCGAAAGCACAATGCCCGATGAGAAGCTGCTACCTTGACGTGGTGGTCGGGAGTGAGAGCTACATTCATCCCGCGTTCTACAATAGCTGGAAATTTGTTGCACAAGGTACCCCGATGCCAGGAGGGCCAAAGGGTAGCAGGCATACCAAGAGCAGCGAGACCCCGTACTACGAGCAATCGGGCTACTAGGTGGTCTGTGGGTAAAGTCGTACTGTCCTCTGCGATAGGAGTGAAGGTCGTAAGGTCTTTCCCCCTCGACATAGAAAAAAGCGGCGCCTGTTTGTAGTGTCAGCTAATGCCCCAACGGACTGCACTTCTGAATATGAGAAGGATACTTTCTATCGAGAGCTATCCGGGCTCACTCTTCTAGCGAGAAACACTGACACTGTGATCCTTGCGGGCGATATGAATGCCCAAGTCAGTCATCCGACCATCCTGGAATCACCTCTGGGCGGTCGATTCGAAATCGGTACTTGTCGCGCAGACAACGGAGAACGACTCCTCCAGTTGTGTGCCGAGCATGAAGCGGCCTGTACGAACTTTCTGCATAAACTTTCGCACCACGCAACCTGGTGGCCACCAACTGCAAATCAACCGTGGACCCGATTGGATCACGTGGCAATCAACCACTGGTGGAGAGTCAAGATTCGGGATTGTTGTTCCGTCTGGGGCACACAACTTGATTCCGAGCACACCTGACAGTTTGCTTCCCTTCAGGCCCTCGGAAGTCATCAAGAAACATGCCAATCCACAATATTCACAGAACTATCAGTGCTCAGCGGCATCGATCTGAGCCAGCTCAGCTACTCCCCACAACAAACCAATACTGTACCTGTGAAAGGAAGTCGTTTATTAGCAAACACGAACTAAGCGGTTATAGGCTATCGGACGGGAAAGTAGACGTCTCACATGAATATGGATTTTAAAAACTGAACGTTCTGACGCCTCTTTTTGAACTTCCATGGATATTCATTGACTAATGCACAGTTGTAAACGAACACTGCAAAGCGGTTCTACAAGTTCCGTAATAAACTTCACCCTCCATTTGACACGAGGCAGAGCTTCGATAGAACCACAGACCACTCGCATGCCTCATCAGTAGTATGTGCTGTTACACACCTTTCCTCTTTAAGCGTCGCATGCGTGCCACCGATTTCCATTTGCCTCCTTTAGATCGGCCCCAGCAGCTAGTATATTCGGCAGCTCTTCGAGTGTATCGTGCCACTTCCGAAGCCGAGTGCCGTTTACTCCTTTCGATCTTCGACCATCCTGAATTTTATAGACGTTTCGCCGACGGTCGGTAAGGATAAACGGGCCTTACAACCGACCATCTAGCTTTCGCGACCCCAGCCCACTCCTTCCAGGATTCTGATGATCCTTCAAGTTGACCTTTGTGCTTATGGGGAATGGTGGAGCCTTCCTACTTGCCTTTTTCTGTCCAGTCCTTTCCTGAACGGCGGCCAAGTTTTCTCGAGCTCTCCTCCTTCCCCCTGCTAGTTTCTCTGGAGACAAGCGTCTTGTGGGCCACAACCCAATTTGCTGATCGACCGAAAGACGCGGATGTCGACCGTGCATCAGCATGAACGAGGACCCGTCTGTGGTTGGCTGTATCGACGATGTACCAGCAATACCATCGGCAAGTTTAACTCCCAGTCGCCTCCCTTGGCCGCCAGCCACTCCCTAATCGTTCGGCTATTGCGTTTGGTTAGGCCATTTGTTTGCGGGTGCTGGGGTGCCGTCCTTAGCCATCTGATGCCCAGCCTCCGCAAGGAACTCCTAATCTCTTCGCTGTCAAAGCAAGGCCCCTGATCTTTTAGGGTCAGTCTTGGCACCCCGTGGTTGGCCACGGTGTGGGCATTACCACTCCAATGATCGTCTCTGCCAGTTACTTTAGCATGGCTGCCGCTTCAACCCATCGCAATAGGTGTTTTGTCATTATTACGATATAGTGGTTTCCGCTGGTTGTTGTGGAAAGGGGCCCATGACGTCAACGAACCATAACTCGCCAATCTCTGATACGGGGCTGGGTTCCATGGGGTGAGTTGCCCCTGTGGCATCCCCTTTCATCAGTTAGCACCGCCTAAAGGGCACCGCTTAATCCAATACCTCACTTCTCATCCAGGGCCAGTAGGCCCTTTGCCGAAGTAAGTCGCATGTCTTGATGCACCCTATGCGTGCCATCTCGTGGCATTCGACGGTCAGCTTCCGTCTCAAGACGGAAGGTATCACGGGCAGCACAAGATTATAATCAGTGGCGTTCCAGGAGATTATACCAGCTTCACTCAAACTCAGCCCAGCAAGGTGACTCTGGAAAGTCTCCCGTTATTTGTCTCCCTCCCCGTTCTCAATAATCGTTCTATCCAAAAAGGCGGCTGCGACCTTCCGTAATACAGGCTCCTGCCGCTGTAGTTGCACCAATCTTCCGGGCCCCAGTTCAACGACGAGGCGCCAATCATGATCTTTGAGGCCTCATCTCCAACCCCTGGTCTTGACAGCCAATCAGCCAGGTGGTTCTCCTTCCCTGGCAAGTGCCAGATCGTGAAGTTGCACTCTTTTAACCGGAGTGCCCAGCGCGCGAGCTTTCCGCGAGGATCTCTGGTGATCCTTATCTACTCGAGGAGTTTGCGATCGGTCTTGACGTGAAATCTTTGTCCCAGTAGGTGTGGCCTCCATTTATCCATAGCCCGGACGACCGCTAAACACTCTTTCTCAAAAGTTGAGTACTTGTGCTCAGCGTTAGTCAGGACACGACTGGCATGTTTAATGACCCCATTCCTCTGCTTTAGGACTACACCGATACCACGCTCACTGGCGTCCGCTGCAACATTAGAAATCTCCCCGACCCTGGACAGTTCGAGGGTCAGTTGCTGATCCAGCATCCGCACTTTGACGCGTTCGAAGATCTCATGCACTTCTCCTGTCCATCCGAACTTCCTATTCTGACGAAGCAAGTCATACAGTGGAGCAGTAATCGTGTAAAATCCTTGACAAACCGACAGTAGTATGCTGCTCGCCCGAGAAACTGCCGTAAGAACTGTTTTAAATTGGGGACTGCACAGTCCTGGATTTTTGCCAGTTTTTCCGGCAGGTGCCTAATCTCTCCATGACCCACTTTATGCCCAAGCAGTGTCATCGAACTTCGAGTAGGTGGTGTCTTGGTTTCATTTATCCGCAGGCCAGCCTCCCGATTACGCTTCAATACGGCTTTCAAGTGAACCATATGCTCTGGTTCCGAATCGCTATACACGACGATATCGTCTCCGTACATGGCAACATTCTGTAGTCGCCTCGTAAAATAAAGCATTCAGCGCCGGAATGTGAATGGAGGGAGAGGGAGAGAACTCTGGCGTACATTTTCTGGCATCAACCAGTGCTAGAGATTTCGACGATACCCAGTGGTCACTTGATCGTATCGGAGAGGTCGAACAGACGGAGCTTAATGCAGCTAGAATAGCTCCTTTGACATGTGGCCATGTTTTATCCACATGCTTGCTAAAGGTACGGTATTGGTTTGTTGTATGGAGTAGCTGAGTTAGCTCAGATCGACACTGCTGTTGTGTTTGAAGACGGCGACAATCAGAGCAAAAGCGGAAAAGAATAAGGGACCAGAAGTTAGGCCTAATTCATCCAAAACTTCGATACTGCAGCTGAAACGAGAAAAAGTGAGTTGGTAATTAACGATGAAACGCCTTAAAAGCAGAAAATATGCAACAAATGCTGAGCTGTGGTAGTTCTCTGAAGATCGTGGATTGCCTTGTTTCTTGCTGACTTGCGATAGCCTCAAGTGAAACAAACTGTCAGAATCAGAATCAAGGGCTAGATGTACGAAGGCCCTTGCTCGGTGTTACGTCTACCAGATGGGCTACCAGATTGAGTAGTTCTCCAAGTATTTCCTGCGTTGTGGCGAAGCATCCAGGTAACCAATGAAAACTTACCTGCAGTCGTGGCCGCAATCGACCCAACCTTGGTCTCGTCTTCACACTGACTATGCAGGTCCATTTGATGGCCAGCGCTTTTTGGTCGCGATCGACGATTACAACAAGTGGTCAGAGATTCTTCCAGTGAACAGCCCCACAACTGTCACCACAGTGCTGGAACCCCGACGATTGTTCAGTCGCTTTAGAATACCAGAGACCATTGTATCCGACAGCTGCACTCAGTTTGTGTCATCGGCGTTCACAGAGTTTTGTCTGCAGTTTAGCATAGCTCATGTCCGCTCGCCACCGTTTCATCCACAGTCGAACTGCCAGGTGAAACGCTTCGTTGACGCAGAAACGTGCATTTACGAAGGTCAGACAGTGCTGTTTCGTGACTACGGTGGCAGATACTTTAAGCGGATTCCAGGACGCATCTTTTGCGCGCGCGGCAAAGTGCTCTACGAGATTCAAGTTGGCCTAGCCAAGTGGATCCGGCCGACAAATGCGCAGATCCTGCCCGCCGGACCGAGCGAGTTGAGTCTAGGGATGCTTCTGGATACTTGATCTCGGCACCATTGCGGAAAATCCATTAGCTACTCATTCTTGGACCCAGCTCGAGCAAGCATTACGACCGTGACGCTGGACAGACATGATCCGCATTTCTGTGAGTCCACCGCATGTGAACCCCCGACTTCGAAGTTAAGTGAAAAAATTCAAGTGGATTATCGGCGGAATTCCGCGCCGATGCCGCTCTACCGCTAACAGTTAGGCACTTCTACGGCCAGGAACCCTATCTCACGCGACTGACCAGAAGATCGGGCCGCTTGCCGGTCCAGCATCAAGGCGAGCACCGATTGACTGAAAGTCTGGCCACAACAGCCAATCGTGATCCAGTATCTGTCGCTTGGCAGTTTCCTGTGGCGCATCTAGAAGGCGTCGGAATTTCAAAAATTGTCGCTGCTTACTTTTTACATGCGATGCGCTGTACAAGTGTTTTTGGCCTTGTTTTGGGGCGTTAATACGCGCTGTGCACCTTTGGTGGTTGTTTTGACGGGGGCGCTAGCTTGGATTGTTCAGACTGCAGACTAAACTGAGAAAATACAGTTATTACATGAAGGTGGCGTCCATCACATGTTCTCACGGTGTCCGGTACTAGAACAGCAATGCGATTCCGGTATCCCCGGATTTTTACGGCATTTACTCAACCTATGCCTACAGATACATGAATATCAACGTTTGGTTATACTAGGGTGCGTTACAGAGTGTTTTGTTTTTGTGGTTCTTGAGGGGTGGTCACCGCTGGTGGCGCAACCGAGACATCTTCTGGTTTTTGATAACCACAGATCGGCTGGCACCAACGAGTGGTTGTTTGTGAAATGGGGACTTCATTCGAAGAATACGTCTGGTCCCAAAGGCTGCGATATTTTGGGCGTGTACTGTGATTGCCGCAAAGAATAGAGCTTCCCGTGTTCTGCTAGCAGTGGAACACTCGGAGAGGTGGTCAACCTTTGACCTGGCAGATGGCTATGGGAACTATTACGAAAAGTGTGGTTACCATCGATGCCAGTTTCCCCTCAGGATGGAGAACGCGTGATCTCCAATGGGTATGGTTGGGAATGTTGCTAGTTATGGCCGTTATTCGATGTTCTAGTTGTATGTTTGACCGGAAGCGAGTCGCTCTAAATAACCGAGCAGTACGTCGATTGAACGAATGTGTCGCGATCCGGTTACGAAGCCAACTGGGTCATGCGCTGATCGGTCAGAATGTTCAGCAGTCAGGATCGGCGCTTTTCGCCCCCTCACGAGGGTTCTAGCGTGGCCTTGTGGAGCATCCTGTGATGAGCCTTTGAAAACAGTTGTGATAATTTTCCTTTGTTTCCATGAAGGGCTGCCTTAAGCTACCGTGATATATCACAGTGGGCGGAACAGAAAGCCTAGGGCTGACATAGGAGCTGCAATACCCTCTGCAGAATACAGTACAGTACTACAGTACAGTACTACACAATACAGAACACAACCCTGTTTCTACACGGATTGTCTGAATGAGTGTCTGGAGGTGCAGACACCTCGGAGTGGTTGTGGTAAGCTGGTACTAGGTCCTGTCCCATCCAATTTTATTTTCTTCACGATAGGGCCCGCAAATGATTTATAGTTTTTCGGCAGCGAAGCATCAATGATGCTGTGGATAGTGAAAACGATGCGGGATAATGACCGAGAGCGAACTACGGTCGTTAGACTGTTTCCTCCATGATTTTTGCACCATGTTCTTGCATCCCCTTTTGCCTAAAAATAACAGTCGAAGCGCTCCGTTCGGTATTCTACCTTCGTCACAGATGTTTTGGAGTAATTTCGCCAGATTAGCCGCAACGAGTTCGCCATTTTCTTTGAGGAGTAAAAGATGTAAGCTGTCTGGACCAGGTGTTTTGTTTCACTGAAGCAGTGAAAATTCACACGACTTTTTTATTGACGACGGACTGAGGTTGACGCTCCATTGGGGTTCACATGGTCCTCCTAGAGGTTTGTGTAATGGGGACCAGCTTAACTGCTCTCCGGAGTGTTTGACCCACCCTTCGTGACGATGTTTCTGTGAATGGATAGAGATCCTATCCTCCGAGATAGTTCTACTGCTACGCGCCCTCGGATCAGTTGATCGGATTAGCTGGGACAGAGTGCGACTGCTTCTCGTTGCAAGAAAGTTTCACGTTTCTGGAGCCTTCGCGATCCACCAACTCTCTCTGTCAAGCCTTAGGTTATCCACCGTTCGGTGTTTGAGGATCTGTGCACGTTATTATAGTCGTTTGGTATTGGTTTTGTGGCCTTAGGCAGACGGCTTCAAAAGCTATGATCATGGCTTCCTTCGCCTTTTCTAGTCATCATCCGAACGATCATTATTATCATTCTGCCGGATGAGTTCTAGAAAGTTTTCATTCAAACCAACTCGATAGTGTTCAGCTACAGGACAATTTTCAGGAGATGAATTTGTTGTAGCTGACACCAATCCCCGCCCCAGTACCTTAGTTTCGGAAAAGGACTCATCAGCAAGGAGCACAACAGCTTTACTGCGAACAAGCAATTGTAAAAATTGCAAGGAGCATCGTGGCATTTAGAGTGCAAGTTTGACCTTGAATCCGGGCTGCCCGGTTGGCGTTGGGTGATTGGTTGGCGGTGCTTTTATGAAATTCGTGAACACTGATCATCGCCGACCGTTGCTAATTGGGTGCTTGAGCGTCCAATGGACAGCTGTCTTCTTTGGTTTGGACGCCTGACAGCTTCCCTGTTGCGATTTTGGTGAAGTTTGAGGGTCTCAGTAAGTTTCGGGTCTTCTTGGATTATTTCCAGGAATCTGACCTTCCTGACAGAATCGAATGCTCTTGCATCCACCGGCGTGTTTCCGAAGGAATACGATTTATCGCACTTTCCAGCATAATGCTGTGGTCAGAGTCAAGCGGGGCACTCCATAGTTCTTCACCGGTAGTTGGTTGCCACATGTTCCAACTGAGTTCGCGGCTGGTATGCGGTTGGTGGCTTCTAAGTCACACGGTGTGAGTACTTGTGCTGAAGTTTTGTGATAGCCAGAAATATGGTGTTCAGCACCTATTTGAAGAAGTCTTCCTCCGTCATATATATATATATATATATATATATATATATATATATCCTCGGTGAGCTTCAACCCCGAATCGGCTGCCAAGACATGCTTCCTCGGTACTTAGTTGGCCGACCTGGACATTCACGTGTCAGAATCACGTTATTTATGCTTCCTATTGACCGCGGCACCCACGACAAATCTCGGTACAAGCCATCTTTCTCGGCCTCGGAGCTGCCGTCTGTGGGAGCGTATACTGACAACAAATAAACACGGTTTATCGGTGCGACAGACAATGGCGCAATGGCGACTATTTCCGTTCGTGTAAAGTGCATCCAACTCGCACTCCCATATCATAGGTACCACGATCCATTCCATCAGAGTCGCCAGACACCTGAATAGTAAAATGCGAGAAATCTACGTTCACCCCGAACGGTTTGAGGTGGCTGATCGAACTGGGGCCCTGTATGCGTGTTTCAGAGGCACAGCACACATCGATCCAGAGGGAGCACAAGGTCTGAGCACGAGATCCCCGTTGTTCAATTTGACAGAGTGCGGACGTTGAAAAGTGCTATGTGGAAGAGGTCTTTTGAATGTAATAAGGACTTATTCCGGTTTATTCTCTCTTAGGCGGGAGTTTAGACACAGAACAACTCTTAGATGATTGACAGTCAGATGGAGGCTGAGGGACGTATGAGGGGGGATCGGTGAATGAAGATCTATAAGGGCAAATGATAATTCCCGGTTGCCCAGGCAGAAGATGGGAGTTTGGTTGAGGTGCCCCACCTTGAGCCTAGGCCTCAAAGATCTGACCCACGAGGTAGTGGGAGATAGAATTTGGTTCGGGGCTCGAGATGGCTCAGTGGTTAATACGCGAACCTACTGCCTAAAGGTCTCTGGTTCGAACCCCACTCCGGCATCTCGACGGCTCCTGTCTAGGCCTAAGAAACGTGGCAGTATCTCCGCTCTCGTGTTTGCCTCGTGTAGAATGGCAGCTAAGCACAGAAAGGGTGTTACTGCTGAACGATTAGTATTGATCCTATTATTATGATAGCGTTTTCTTTAGGGAGCCTTTCCGCACCAATGATTCGGTTGTTTGACCCACTTGACTACAATGGACCGGTCTGGCTCGAGTGTGCTGAGAATAAGGCCGAGCTGTGCGACTCTTGATACTGCAACGAACAGCAGAATTTGAAACCGCATCGTGCTAACGACAATATTTAGTTTTTCTGCCCTATTGGACAACCGACTGGCGGTCACGGCCAACAGCTGAGCGACCGAATGGTGCGGTTCCCTAATTACGGCGGCACCTCAGCTGGTCGGCTGGAAGAAACTATTTACGGCCCCCACACTCCTTTCGCAGAGGACAGTTTACCTCCAGGCCGCCTCTTGGTACTGTTATTCGTAGTAAGTGCTCGCTGCTGTTTGTCTGGCTGCTTCCTCCACCCTCCTGGCGTGGTCGCACCGTGCGGAGCGGTGCTCCAGCCAGTATACCCCGCGGTATTATTGCGGAACATAAGGCAGACAACCATATGAAGGTAGCAGCTTTTGGTCGGGATAAGTCCCTTACATCGTCATAAGTGGCTGTTGACGCATTCTTACAGTTCCCGGCGCTTGTGAAGGATGTTCACTAAAGCGAACAAGGCTTTTGCGTCATCCCTCTTCATTCGCTCATCAAATAAACACCTATCAGGAAAATGACGAATTGTTTAATGAACACGTTTAATGTCCAGCTTAGAAACCCGCACATACCAGCTACTTTCCTTACATGCTAATGCAACCTCTTTCTTTAATTTATATTAAATACTCGTGCTGTGAAGGTCTAGAGAAAATAAAATAAATAAACCCACTTCGTTTGTCGTTCCTTCTGCTGATGTATACGCTTAGACTGAATCCAATAGTACCCACGATTTTCAGGAATCAATCCCTTTTTTGCGATTTTATGACGGAGTATTCATCAATTTACGTCTCATATAGATTCACCGGCTTTTCGCCGAAGATTACTCAACTCATTCCCGAGATCACCGAGGGCAGGGTGTAGAGTTAGACCGGAAACATAACTAAACCTCAACTGAGAAACCTCCACAACGCGATTAGAACCAAAATTAGAAGCGGCCGTGACTGGCACGCTGATACATCGTCACTGACTGTTCGCTGTCCTTTATACCCGCATCTTCCGATAAAGTCTGTAATATCGTGTGGTACTCATGTGACCAGTGGGTGACATGAAATTTCCTGGGTCCGCTGCCGAGGAACCTAGGAGCCTACCAAGCCCCACCTATAGCCATCCACTAAAAAATGCAGGGAACCAGCAGAGCAGAGCGGAAACATTTCCCTAGTGAGGATATATTGAACTGCTGCACGCACATTGGTCTGAGGAACGATAAGCCTATCCGGCTATTACCTGTTATACATTCGGACAGTATTTAATGAGCATCAAAATTGTGATTGTTTTTATGACTACAAATCACTATTTACTCAGTCCACCGCCCAGTATAGCGGTGGATTGGGTAAGTGAATAGAGTATGACTCTCTTTTGTTACCCAACGGGGTAAAAAGTGATTGCTTCTTTTGGTTCCTTTACTGTATATGTTTGTGGGTTATGTTTAGCTATCAGGACATCAGTTTGCTGTTTGTATGTATGAGTGTTGCCTTGTACTTTTGATGCGGTTGAGTGCCTGTTACGTGCACATTCAGAGGAACGGATCTTACAGAACACTAGGTAGCTGGTCGTATAAACTTGTTGCTTTGCTTCAGTCGGTGAAAAGTACGGCTTACCTTCCCCGTTCTCCTCTCAGCAGAGAGTAACCCCAAATGAGGCGCTCTCCCAGAAGGTATCTTTTGACAGACCATTCCCTAAACGCGAATGTGCCTCCCAACAAGGACGGGGCAATAAAACTCATGCAGTGGGTTTCTTATATTCCGTTGCCAATTACACATTCAACCAGCCTGATTATAGCCATGTTTGTTCTCTAGCTGGCCATGGACTTCGGAACACTTCGGGTCTGTGTGGCATTCCTTTAACCGTCTCCTTCTGGCGGGACCACTTAAAATTACCAACCGAAACCTGGAAGAATCCGAAACCTCAATAAATGCTTCGATCGACCAACCAAAAATGATCATTTTTGAGGAGCAATTTCTGTGTATGGCATAAATTTATCCAGACTGGCGTTGACAAATCATGGTATGACGCTACCGCATGCCGTAGTTTGCTTTGAGAGTGCAGCATCGAGATGGCTCCGTTGTTGAGGCTTGAAGCTACAGTTCGAAAGGTCTGTAGTTCAAACTCAGCCTTGGCTTCTCGATTGTTCCTGTCAATGTTTTGGTATCCGGGCCACACTTCACTTCTCCTACTTCCCTCGGAATGCACGGCGGCTATGCACTTAGAGAAGGCCACAGCTGAACGGTTATTTTTAGTATCATTTGGAGAGTGCACTGGCACATAACGATGATACAGTCACGCCTCATTTAGGTTACCTGGGAACTGCTAGACTCTAGGAGTTTTAAGAGATTGGTTCCAGCATTACACGTTTAACCACACCTTGATATGTCTATCTCCTCCTAGATACAATAAAATAGATCAACCCTTTGAAAACACCACTCTTAGTTGATACTTCTGCGATTTGTCTCTCTGGCCTCTTCTAGGGATCTGATATAAACACGTTTCAGGGGACCATTTAAAAATGGTCTCTCTTGGGGGTTCACCTGTCTTAAGAGTGATCTGTTCGGAGAGTGACAACCGTGCCCCCGGCAGTTGGCTCCCTCCCACAAGAAACCACCCATTGGGCACATAGAGCTATTTTTCATCTGACCTGTCTTGATCTGGGTTGTGCTACGTCTCCCCTGAACAGGCCGTTGGGGAATCGAGATGTTGGGATCGGTCTGGTTGAACCCACGATGACGGGACCCACTTGGCTTCGTGAATATCTCCGGGGAAGTGACTAAAAAACCCATTCCTGGATAATTCCCCAAACGCTGCAGGTATACTGTACGTCCGTTGGTCCTAAACCAAATTGCCATGCTTTTGTAACCACGCTACGTAATGAGTTAAGACAGGTTTTTCGTGGCTTACGAGTCTCCCGAATCTTATTGCCCCTTCCATAGGTTAAAAAATCGTCGTCCTATCTCAACTAACGCGTGCGAGCACGTCGGTTGACAGGCAGCGTTCATACTTGTCACCCATGGCCTTCATAGTCCATGTGTCGGACGATACGGCAGATCATTGTGCACTATCAAACACTTCGAAGAATGAGTCTCTTAATCTACGGATACTTTTACATATCGCCTTCATAATTTTGCTTGCAACGAAGCTCTATTTTGAACATTTTCTCGGTAAGTCAGTGCTACTCGTTTGAGCTCAGTTTTAGAAATTTTGTTACTGCTTTGGTTGTTCGCCTCCACTTTATACGTTCATAAGTCTATACGGCAGGGTATGTCCATCCGTTTGTTATACTTGTCTCCCGCTGTAGATGTCTTCAGTAGATGCCATGACGAGCGGGTCTATGACTGCCTGCTGTCCTCCTCAGTTGCAACTTGCTACCTACTTTTTCTCCATTTTTCTCTTGGAGACAAAGGACTGTATCGAATGTGAGTCGATGTTTGTTCGTTAACCGTTTCACAGCTTCGCTTTCCTTCCTCCCTATTCTGCTATGGATGATTTGTGGTTCGTCTTCTGGACTTGCGCGTTGGTGGACGGAACCGTGAAGATTGTTTCATCACTTTGCAAAAGCTTATTCGTAACCATTCCATCGCGTAATCTGCCGACTTACAGATTGGTAAGTTTGTGCTTTTATTTCATTTGTGATGTTGAGATCTAAATGTTGCCGGACGAATGGTCGTGAGACTCAGGCCGAAGAGGGGGGAGTTGGTTTGGGTATCCCACCTTGAGCCTTTGACTCAAAAGTCTGACCCACAAGGTAGTGAGAGGATGTAGGTTTTTGTTCTGGGACCCTGTCCCTAGCCTATGACTCAAAAGTATGAACCACGAGGCAGCGGTTGTTGTGGCTTTTTTGGGGAACCCTCTCCGGAGTCAGTGACTGAATGGTCTGACCCACTTGGCCGCAGGGGGCCGGCCTGGCCCGAGGACGCAAGGAGTAACGTGCAACTGTCCGGCTCCTAATGTGGCTGTGCACATCAGGTGCCTTCTGAGCAGCAGCAGCAGACTCCAGCTTTAAAGGCATTTCGCTCATATTGAACAATGTGCCAGCGGTTACGGTCAACCGTTGGGCAATCAGGGGGTGGGGTTTTTACAGCCGACCTTTTCTAACCCGTCCTTCTTCGGGGGAAGGCTTCACCGCTGCTTCCATGAATATGGATATGCTGGTCGCCTGGGGGAAATACCTTACTGCTTTCACATTCCTATCACGGAGGACAGTACGACTTTAACCCTGGACCTCGTGATACGTTATACGATTACTCGCTGTTGGTTCGCCGTTGGCCTTCCTTGTATGGTTGGACCTTGGGGAACTGAGTTCCAGCCAGTACAGCCCGCAGGATCGTTGCAGCACAAAAACCAGAGGACCATGACAAACTGACAGCTTTAGGTCAATAAAAAATCTTGAAAATATTTGGACGGCTTTTCAAAAAGAAGGAACCAAGGATGAGCTCAACATAAACGGGCAAATGTATCCCGAATTTCCAGTGGATCGATTTGATCACAGTTTGGCGCTAAGAGGCTAATCTCTTATCGGTATACTGACCCGGTTATGCTAGATTCATTCCTTGTCCATGGCCCTATGCTCCTTTTCGAAATTTCGTTCAAATGTTCTCAAGATTATTGACCAGTAGCAGTATCTATCTCCAGGGCACATGCCGACCGCCTTTGTTGGACTGATGTCCAGCTCTTTTTACGAAGAGGTGCGCGTCGAATAGTGTTCAGTGTTCCGTGGCGTCGAATGGCAAGCTCCAGCAATCGGGAGGAAACCCACTGACTTGCCTCTCTTTGTTCAGATTGCACCTAGCTGAACTGAGGGGAAGTAAAACATGCTACGTGCATATTCGATGTCGTTCGGTGTAACTGCCTGACGCGGCAGCCCATGCTGTCTTTGTAGTTTGCCAGGATGAAGAGTTCAAAAAGCCGATTAGGGGAAAACCGGATGCGTCGAGACACATTAACATATTTGCACAAACCAAGCAAAGGAAGGATCACGCGTACCCCAGCCTTGGAGGTGAACAGCTCCAATAGCTCCCAAACGTTTCGCACTGTCAGTCCCTTCTGCCATGTCAAATTCTGTCCACCTCTTCGACCACTTCGGAAAACCGGTCATCTCGGTAGTCGGTAACCCGGCATGTGTAGCACATTGCCCAGCAACCCTAGCTTCCAGCACTGGATACGTTCTTTGAGGGAAGTACCCTCCGCTTCAAAAAAAACTGTCTCCTGATCACCTCATTGTGAATTTGCTAGGTCCAGCGGATTATATTATACTTCTGACATGGGTGGCCAAATGCCTCAAAGTGTTTCAAACCCTCCACTCGAAGCGGCCAAGTTTCGCAGCCGTACAACAATATACCCCGTACTGCAGTCTGATACACACGTCCTTTGAGATCTGGTGAGATGGCTTTTTGACATCACAAGTCGACCAGGTTCTCTTTCGTGGCGATCTGAATACCGGGGACTTAGAGGCCTTCCAATGTTCCCTTCGGTATCCAATCACTAGTGAAATTGGACAAAAACAGAAAGGGGGAACATTCTTTTCTGACACTTGTAGGAAAACCTTTGAAGATCTCCCCATACACCCTCACTCGCCCGCAAGTTCATGATATTCACGAACTTCTGGGGCATGCCCTGCTGTGCAAGCGTGTTGAAAAAAGCGAACCGGTTGAGAGAATCGAACGCACTCTGGTAGTCGAAGAACACTAAGATTGTAGTTCGTCTACACGCACGTCGTTGCTCTAACACCTGACGGAGTGTGAAGATATGGTTCACGCAGCCTCTCCGGCTGGAATCCTGTTTGCTGTTCTCGTGTCCCATCTTCACGCGCCTTCGTGAGACGACGTAAACTACGCGACGCAGAGTCTAGTTACAAGGGGGTCAAGCTGATTCCTCTGTGCTCGCCACACTCAGTGCGAGCGCCGTTTTTGAAAATGGACACCACTATCGACTCACCCCAGTTAGTTGGGACGGAAAGTTGCCCAGAAAGAGTTGCCTTTTTCTCCAAGATAGAAGCAAATAGGTTAGACAGCACCGACTAAGGATTTCACCTCCATCTTTGAACAAAGCGGGTGGGGGTTAATCAGGACCAACAGCTCGGTGACGCTTGAGGAACAAAAGGCATTTGCTTGTTCCCGAAACCGTTGGGGGTTCCAAGTTCACTGGCCAGGGTTGCGTTGCCGGTTGGAAATCCGGCCGAACAGCGGCAGGTGGTCTGTTGAAAGTGTTCAACCCAAAGATTCGGGCGCTTTTCTTCTTTACGGACAAACCAGCCTCTGTTATCAATGATTGTTCAGCTCACCGGAGGCTTCTTTGGTCCCGTTGCGCATATCATCATATTCTCACAATTTCTCCTCCAACTCTTCAACTTTCTGGACCCACCAAGCTTTTCGACCCACGCAGCTGCTCTTTTCCACCTGAAGTCTGACAGTTCATCGAATGGCGTTGTACTCCCGACCAAGACGAATACATTTCCGAGCTTCGAATAGTTTTAGAGTGTTGCTCGAGATCTAATGCCTAATTCCCTTTGGTTGAACTATTCCACAAGCGAATCGCCCAGCATCTTGCAGGGTTGTGGACAGTACCTTTCAGTAAGAGTCAGCATCAGAAGACGTGTTGTCTCGAAAGGGACTTCAGCAGGTGGTTCTGGTCCGAGTGCTTCTCAATGACCAGGTAAGGTGTGTGCATCTTGTGTGCCCCTGAAAGGTGCAGTGAGAAGCAGGAACGAGCAAGCGCTTGATTCGAATCCACATAGGTGTTCCAGGACGGGCGAAAAGCAGTAATTGACCCACGTCAACTGTAGCTAATAGTAATATGCTCTGTCTGTATTGGCGGTTGGCTTGCATGTTGGGGACACAATATGGCCAAGCGGCTTCGGTTGTTTCGGAAGCTAGTAGTTCACAGAAACAGTTCATGGTCACCACATTACTGCAGCAGGCTCCCGTTTTTGTCCGCGCATCTTGATCCCAGCTCAAGACGACCACCCAATTGAGCCTTAGGAGCGCTTAGTCTACCTGCTTACGCATTTGTATCTCCGACAACCACAGCAATATTTGAACCCTTAGCCCGCCGCGACAAGGCACTCAAAGCGTCCTAAAAGCTGTCTTTCAGTGAATCAGAACTACAGTTTGTGGGGTCGTAAGCAGATACGATGAACAGGCAGCGATTATCAGATATCAACCACATACCAAAGTGCGTTGGTTTCGGTTGCTGCAGTTTCGTTCACTGGGAATCGGGCGAACGACGGTAGGATGGCCTTCTGTTGTTGGTCTTGAGCAAGACACTTGCGTCACCCTTGCGGCGTTTCTCAAAGTCGTTGCGCCGAATCTGTGCCAGTCAATTAGGTATGATTTACCGGTGTACAGGAAGCCCGTTCAGTAATGGATTCAGGACGCGCATTCGCGCCCTTTCTGGCACTTCGTTCCACAGCGCATTGTTCGATTGGATATCCTGAGTATGTTGTACCACATAAAACGAACATTGATATTGACCTATCCCTGGTCACGGCAAACAACACATTGAAAATGCGTCGGATGAGTCCGCCTCCACGCATGGATCCATGGCTCGATCGGAAACCTTTTGGCCTGTCCACAGCTTCACAACATTTGGGAAATACTGTTGTGCTTAAAATGACTGTGTTCATTATTTTTTTTACGAATTGTGCCTATTTAAGAGCGGGACCCTGCACGTTTGTTGCGCAGACTATTGATTTGTTCTTATTTGCATGCTTCGCAACAATCCCCACACAGATCTATGGTAATTCAACTTTGTCTAAAATCGACCACTCATTTTGAGCCTTTAATGGTGTTAGTGTGGGATTCAAAAGAATATCCTGTTTATGATGGCCTTCAATTGACCATCACCTCAACACCATTCTGCTTTGCGAATAAGTTTAACTCCGCATAGGTCCAATATGGTGTTCGAGCACCAAGTGAAATTTATGGGAATCCACGGTGACTGTCCCCCACCCAAAAAAAAACGAAACCAGCAATGCTGTCGAAGAGCATTCGTAGACCTTGAACGCAGTACTGTAAACAAGGAATTGTTCTACTCCGTTCCGTTTCATAGGAATTCAATTCAAAATGGTTAGCTTTGTGGTTCTATAGTCTGTTAATGATCGCTTGAATCCAGTCTGATAGGTAATGGCAAATGTTAGTATTACGGCGTTTAAAAGGTATACGACTGGGTTTCTGAAACCTTTTCGCTGTCCCACACGGAGTCACTTGGTTGCTATGTTCCTGATGTACCAGCTTCTGATGTCTTTCGTTCTATTGGTTGAAGTTCTGAAGTTACGAAGTGATTGCCGATTTTTTTCTGTCCGGGACTAGTCTCCACCACAATACACGCGCTTTGTCATTGTATTGGTACCTCCACCTATACGTTCTATTTACTCGACATCATCCCGCATTTTCCTTTCTAGGGCACGGTATTAGTGACTTTGGAATGCTGCTCATTATTGCTTCGGAACATCTATCCTTGTTTTATATGGGTTTTGTTCTTCACCGAGTTCAATGGATCGCATCAGAGTCCTATGCTCCAGAAGATACTGTTGACAATGTTTTACTGCGTGCTGAAGGTAGGTGATTGTTGGGAAGCGAGTGTACGTTACCGTCATTACCAAATCAGTCACATTGGTTCTTAACATGTTCTTTTGATGTTACCTGAACTTGCATGTTCTTACTATAACGATAGCTGAAATGACTTATAACGAACACCATCGAAGTAATAAGTTACCAAAGGTATAGAAAGCCCAGCTAGTGTTCAGAGTTTCTTCCGTTCTCACATCATTTCTTATCTTTCTGGCTGCGTTGACCCCTCTCTCTCGCTTGCAGATGGGATCGTTTGTGTACTGTTTGCGTTCATGGAAGCAAGTATGGCAAAGTCTCTTCGCTCCCCCGGTAAGTTGTCTTTATTCAAAGAGAGGCCTTTGAAATGATGTAAATTGGACGGAGAGGTATAAAACAAGTCCATATGGTACAACCGAAATAACACATGCTTGCGGCGGGGATCGAACTCGCGTTTCCCCGCTGACCAAAAGGGTGCTGTACCAGCCGAATTACCGAAGACGCTGCACAGCACATTATGTTACCAGGCTTTTGTTCTTTGTGTTGACCAACTTTTGTGGTGAGATAAATAGGCGTTCGAACGTTCCGTATTCTTGCCTTCAATGGAGGACACGCAATCAGACCTAATTTTTACTCAATATGTATGTTGTATTGCGACCGAACTGCTTCGTAGCTGATCTGACAGTACCAGTCCGGATCTTCAGCCCCCCTTGAGACAACAGCGCCGCCCTAAGCATGGTGTAATAGACAAGAAAAAAAGAGATTCTCGTGATTCACAATCGCTGCTGAATTTTCAGATGAGCGTTTTACGGGTTTTTAAAAAAAAGCACAAATTCTTGAGAATATTCATGGAAAAATTACAAATTTGGGGCTGGGTCGCATGTTCATGAGTAAGGGATTTAGACCACGGTGGCTCATGCAGATATCAACTCCAAAATTCCACATTTAAAAGACCGGCGGTGAAACAAAAACCCAGAAGCCTCCTGCTCATAAGATTGAACTTGGTCGTTCATTACCGAGTAGTAGGATTTGACGTAAACGTAATGAGCCAACAAAATCATCCATAGGAACTCACGATGAATCAGTCCAGTGTAGCGCGAAATTCAGTGAGGCAGATGGTGGTTTGTTCGTGATTTCGGCAGGCATCCTAGGAGTGTGGGAATTTGGCTTTTGCCTCTGAGACCGATTCCCCAATAATTTTCGCCTATCAATTGGTCACCTTTTCAGGTTTAGCAGCAAGATTGGGGTGCGCCGCTCAGGATGAACAGTCTACATCTCCGACGTAAAACACAATGGTGCGTGTAGAGGCTGATCGACGGCGGGATGGTGCCGTCACCTTTTTTCAGCTTCCTTCTTTTGAGGCGATGGGGGATGATAACGTGGTTGATTCTTCTACCCGCTGTTTCTTCTTCGTACGGTCTGCTATCAGCTCTCCAGTTGTGTTGTGTGAGGGTCGTTGTACCGGCAATGTTTTGTTGGAGGTAACACAAAGTAGATGAAAGGCTCACTACTGTTCTTAAGCTTCGTAACCGTATTCGACCGGAATGAAATGCGGTTATTTCTGGCAGACCCATAGGCTTCAATTCGAATGATTTCGAAGCCATTAGCCTTGTGGAGACCGCCTGTCTGACATTCAGTCTCTGGGTCGTTGCTCGGTTTCAGTGGTCAGCCTCTCGAGGCTAATCCGACAGATACCTCGAATATAGGCCACTGGCTCACCACCGACACCAAATGTCTTCTGGTTTGGCGCAAGTTGTTCGTTGTTAATTCCGCTTTATGTTGTTATGGATACTGGTTCACGTCTGTTAGCGCCTCAGTGGGGTGCTACTTCGTTAAAGGGTCGACTTTTCTGTTTCGTGGCAATTTGTGGTTGAAATTTCACTCACATGAGGATATGACCCGACCCTCCAGCGTCTCCCATGTCATCAAGTCGATATGACTGACCACCTTCCACCATTGATGCCCATCAAGACACAATCACTTTCAGAGGCGGTGTGATCATCATCATTACTCGGACGCTGGGGACGCATAGTTGCAATGATTGAATGGTCCTATGAGCGAAGTAGATACCACTGGTTCAGCTAACCGCAGACACGAGGAAGGGCACTTGAGGTCCTCTGACCGGACTACAGTTGAATTCCAGTCACCGATTTGCACTATATCAGGCCTAGACAATCTCTCAATCACGCTCTACAGCTCGTCATATAAATTTTAATGAAATCAAATGAAGAGAAGAGTTGGCAGACAGTAATTGCCGTTGAGCTTAGCTGGACACCTCCAAAGCAAGCTACCTCGATTCCGGGCAAGACTGAGACCCAAATCACGAATGCTTTGTGCACATGACCAATTAAGGCGGAGGCGATCCGAGTTGCCCACAGCAGAGCCACCGGAGATTAATCTGATGCCGAAATTTGGCGATTTGGTCCCTGAAAACAGGGTGTGGACATTCTGGCTGCCGGTATAAACATGTCTTCTTACATTGAGGGCCCTAGGTCACTTACTGTTCATGCTTACCGCTTGCCTAGCTCAACGTGCCTCACCTCCTGGGAACGTGAGTTGATTGATGCAGGTGACTTCCCTAATGTCATTCGGGTTTTGTTCGTAAATACTCCTCTGGTTTTTGCACAACGAATTGCGATTTACAAGGTGACAGGTGATTTGTTTAAAATGATGGGGCAGTGCAGTAATGTTGTCTGTTGGACTCCGAAAGTGACTTCATCCTCCTAGTCCACCGGAGGTGATTCATTCTCGCTTAACAAAATCCACAAGATGGACAATAGCTATGCCTTCGCTTTTCACCTTCACCCTTTCTGTTCACTGGAATATCTTCGTGAAGTTTGGTATGGACAGTTGGAACCCGGGTAACCACCATTTCATAACACCGCCACTAGCGTTGTGCTAAATTTACCAGAAAACCAGGTCTCTCAAAGGATATATCCCCGTCTGCTACTCCTGTTCGTCGAGTAAACCATTTATTTAACTGCTGACCTGCCTTGAAGGCTTCCACTCTATTTGACAACCATTGGAAGCACTACGTCGCTGTTGAATACTGGGACTCGACTGGCAACAACCATGGTATGTTATGGTGTTGGACTGAGATACTGCCGCGACGCGCAGACGTGAGCAACAAGACGATTAAGTTCATCAGCCAAAGCCTTTGACTGCAAAACCTGCCTGCAAGTCAGCACTGGTCGACTAGATCTATTACAGTGGTTCATTTTTAAGGATCAGGTTGCCACACATTCTAACTCCAGATTTATAGGATCAGGAGATCGTGTTTGGCAGACCGTTACCCACTGACTGACCTGGTAAGAGCGACCATTGTGCTGCGTTAATATCTTCCAGTATAGCCGAATTGCCTCACAACAAAGTCCAGTCCCTTTCAAGACAATCCGCAGATCTAATGTTTGTGGAAACCCATCGTGACGAGTTGACAGGTGCAAAACTCAGAACAACCATGATAGGTTTTCAGGAAATTTTGGAAAAAAAAGTCGGTGGTTTCATTGCTGGGCGGTGTCTCCCTTTCGCCAGGCTATGCGAATAATCCATAAGGTTGACTCTGTACACCGGAGATTGGCTGATTCCATTTTGGAGTTATCGTGCCCGTATTCTTTTGCCATCTTCATACTTTTTCGGGCAAACAAACGGGAAAATCGTTGCACACGTTTCATCTATCCGACGCGTTGCTTTTTCAGCTCAGCTAACTGTTCAATACCAGTCAGCGCTGGTTTCATACATTTCTCGAAAATGCTAGTCTTCTATCCCCAAAAGCTCAGTAAAGTAGTTGCATGTTGCGAATGTCTGTTTCGAATCATAACCTCGTGAAGAATGAGTGAACGTCTGATTCGATTTCTAAATCCACCTTCAGCTTGCAGGTGACTGATTTCATTCTTTACTCCATGTTTGCACATCCAGCTATGTTAACCTGGCCACGGAGGCGAAAAAGATAGGGAATGCCTGGCCAAAGTGAATAGAGTGTGCTTATTTTCCGAACGAGCTGTTGCTACTTATTGCATCATCTTAGCGAATTGGAGGGGATAGTTGTTCGAGGCGCGTTCACTGCGTGACCATATGCGGGAAGAACCTCAGGGTTGAGATTACAATATATTCTCTCTGTCTACAGAATATAATTTACCTTCTCTGGAAAAGAAGCGTCCCATAAGTCACACAGGCCTTCCGCGGGGTCACTGAAGGATATTTGGTGCTATATCCTGCCTAAATATTCCTAGATACTTGTGAGATGCGTACTGCTGATAACGCCCCACGTGAATGAAACAGTTGTACAGTGCTTCTCGGTTTTTCAGCTTAGACTAACCTTACTTGAAGGCTGAGGTCTAGATATGAAACCCAGAATGTCCTCGCTGCCTTCAGAATAATCTCATTCATAAACTCCGTATTACCATTTCTGTGGTGTGAAGGAACAGCATCGACCCGGGGTATTCTATTCAATTGTACTCAGTCTTCCAGATTGAGAGTACGGCAAGCGAACAAATTTAATCTGCCCGCTAATGAGATTAACTTCACCTCAAAGCAAAACATAACTGTCAGTCGATGACATCCAATCTTCGTTTTTCTCAACCGGTTTCAGTTCGTCAATCATTTGAAGAAGTTGCGGAAACAAAGCTCATTAGTAATAGGTTACCGGACGAAGTTTAGTGCAACCGACATCGGCTGACTCATTGAGAAAAATGGTTAGTCTTTTCAGTCCAGATTTCGATACCATCGGTAATTATTACTTTCCGTCACTTTTTGTTACGCCGATGCATGCGTTGCTCATAGTATGAAACCTTCATTGACCGGTTCGCCTACTCTCATTACTCACTGCCATTAAATTGAAGACTAATTTCCGGAGGATTCATACCGTTTTGCGCGTTTTACAGTTTGTTTACTGTAATTCGGCAACCAGCTTTAGTACATTGCATGTGTTGACAACCTGGCAACTACTGGTGGTTAGTGTGACCACGCTGGTTATTGATTTGTTGTGTAGGTCAGAAACATGGCCGTTCAAAACAGATGTTAAAAAATTAACATTGGACTATCACATCCAGAGCATCGCCCGCGCCCTGGCAGAACGTTTGGTGAGTTGTTGACACTCCATAGGTTACGTGGGCCTCAATGTTAGCAGGCCAACCTTCTTTGGACAGTCTTTTTCATCCAACGAGGTAGTGCGTAATGACGATCCAAAGGAGGTCCGATTACGACTAGGCGACCGTAACCAGCAAAATTAACTACGCTGGCAGCTGTCACTTCCTTGGATGAGCTTCTCCAGAAAGGGTCACATCAATGGTTTTGGATACTGGAAGACCCGATTCAATCATGCCGCTTATTTTCTGCCTTCGGTGCATAGATGCTTCTCCCGCTTCTTCCACCAGTTACACAATACCTGTAGCCACCCTCCCATCACTGCTAGGTTACCGCGTCAAAGAAGCGAGCTATCACGTGCCATGTTTCGCTGTCTGCCACCACCACTGATGTCAGTGCTGAACAGAATTGCAGCGGGCAGCATCACTGTGCAGTCCGCACTCATGCTGTAGCCGATTGTGATGTTCTAAATTAATGACAACGAAGCTCCCTTACAATGAATGATGATGAAGCTGGTCAACAACGGTCGCCTCAGAGCGTTAGTGCTTACGACAAATACGGAAGGTACGTTAGAATAGTAGGTCATCTAATGTCCACTTGAGGGAACATGGTTACGAGCATTTCTAAACCGATTCAGTGGAGTTGAATACATTGGATTAAACGCATCCCCTGCAAACCGGATTCCAACCCGCCCAAACTTTTTCTGACGCCACTGCCCCGCTCAGGATAGCGTATTCGTACCGGAGGACAGTTGAAGAACTGGTTCTCAATAACTAGGACTGACGTTCGACTATTGTTGCTCGACTTATCTATCAACAGAGCGTAAACCGGATAACGCCGCGCTGAGATCTTCCTGTTGATCGTGCAGTAACGATTTGGGATTCTGTTGGAGCTGACACATCCTTCTCAGGGATCAAGTCACCGCAAATTATGTAAACAAAATAAATAAGTAAATAAATGTGTGGACGCTGTAGAAAGCAATCCATGGCCTGTTGACAGATAAAAGTGCATAGTAATAGCAATGTAACATTAACGTTTTAGGTGTGTTTTGATGGAGGAACGGTGTAGTTGGTCAGTGCGGAAGTGATGTGGGAGGCGATAGGTCGTACTACTGTTACGAGAAAGGCAGTAATCCATTCTGTATGCGTTACACCATAAAATCGAGAGGATAGTGAAAAGGCGAT
The DNA here is from genome assembly GCA_004794785.1 of Opisthorchis felineus. Taxonomy (NCBI): domain Eukaryota; kingdom Metazoa; phylum Platyhelminthes; class Trematoda; order Opisthorchiida; family Opisthorchiidae; genus Opisthorchis; species Opisthorchis felineus. The sequence goes on along the minus strand of SJOL01006425.1, from coordinate 68,535 downwards.
CACAGTGGAGGGTTTGTTGCTATAGGGCGGTTTTACTTTATCTATCCTTCGTACACCGGCATTAGATCTAGGTTTTGGAAATCCTGGCGATCTGGCAGAGTTCGTTCTAATGGAGTCCACCTGCTGGTAGACAGCTTACACCTTCGTCTGAGAAGACACTTTTGATCATCCTCAAGAGGCTTTTGTAGACCGCCACCCAGTGTTCAAGCAGCTCGATGGAGACCTATAACTCGTAACTCACACTGTGTGATGTTCTAAGTTCGCCGTTCGCACTTTTATAGACGGTTTCGTGACACGTGTACTTTCAACTTCGTTCAGTAAAAACATCCTAGTCCGTGACGGCGATTCGACGTTCAGTCACGTGACTGGTGGGCTGAGCGTGCACGACCACTACTCCACCATCAAGTAATGGATAGCATCATACTTCTTCGGCTGAGCATATACATATCTTATAGCTGTTTTGAGGTTTAAAACACCGTGATCCCGGATAAGCGTTCCAGAATATTTTGTCAGTTTACCATTTATCCTGCAGTCCACTAATCTTTGAATGTTTTGCGATTGACTTTCAAGTACTCACAAGTAGTGCCTTTTTACTTTATTTTTCTCACCCTGATTCCGTGAGCCCAGTTGGTGGTTTTCGGATGCTCACACATAGCCTTATTTCTCTCTTTTAGCCTTTCAAGGTGGAAACACTGGTCACACAACGTTGCATTTTATGCCACGGAGATTACACGCTTGCCGGTGTACTGCGATGCAACGTACGTCGCCACTGTTAGTTTTTGACATGTTGCAGATTGTGTTTTTTACATTTTTTATCTCAGACGATGTACAAAGACAATCAACACTGGTTAGGGGACTATCGAGTAGTTTTCAGAAACGTTATGAGTTTCGGGACGAAAACCAAAATTCTACAAATTCAACTGAAACATGAGACGGCTTTTGTACAGCACATTCAGTCGAAGAATATGATAAACGAGAGATTCGGTTGAGTCTCCCGCGACAACCAAATTGATATGCAAATGAGTGTATTTGTCGAAATCAGTCCAATTCGGGTTCAAGTAGAACATAAGGTTGACGGTCACTCGGGGACCGCACCTGCCTGATAAGCCCCAAGATAGAGAAAACCGGTTGTTGGTCCTCGAACAGTTTTCAGCAACCTTGTGAGTAGTGTCCCTTATGGAAAAGTCAATAATTTTTATGCCTTCTCAGTAATGTAAGTCATCTACTCCCAGCTTTCTTCGTATCACTAAACGCCAGTCCTATAATCGAATGAGTCAAGGCCATCGTAACACAGTTTCCCTTGCTCCTTTCCACAGCATTCAGTTTGTGAGTCATGTGTGCAAACATGGTGCAGTCGTCACACCTTTTGTCCGACGTGCAACGTGACGTTTTCCCATCAGACTCAGTGGCGTGATGGATCGATGGACCTATTCGTCCAGCTGTACTAGCTTATTGGATGCACTTTTCGGACACCTGTTTCAAGTGCCTTCCTCCCAAGATTTTTGTCTACCCGCCGTATACTTAACAATTGAAGATTTCTATCTTTGTTCTAAATCTCACCACTTTTGGATGACCTCAAGTTTCGATTCTTTGCCTGGTCTATTTGCTAGTCCACACGTTCACTTTGACGAATACGGCTGTGACGTAGTATGTGTTTTGTTTGAATGTTCCTTTTTTAACCAATTTCTGTCATTGTCTTTGTTGTACAGCCGGGTTTTGTCTCATCGGCCAGACTGCTCCAAGCCCATGGTTTCCTTGTTTGGGAAACCAGACGGAACATATCCTTGCTGGCTTTCCAGATTTTCTCCCTGAATAATTAATAATTACGCTTACTGTTCCATTGGATTCTCATTACTGATTGTACGGACTTGGGCGGAATGTCTTGTTGATGCGCGAGGATTAGCTGCAGTGCAATTTAGGCAAGACCAGATCTGTTCTTACAGTGTTAGTGGTCCCAGCCCAATGGATAGTTTTGTAGACTTGTGTTCGAGCCCCCCATGTTCGATCCTCCTCATTTCTGCCTTTTTATCGACAGCCAACTCCGTCTATAGGTATGTTATGTACTGTTCTTCACGTAACACGTTACTCTCAAGGTTGGCGAATTTTTTTACGTGTTATTCCACTAATACGGTATTCTCACTCTAGTACGATCTCGAAAAAAGTCGAGTGAATTCGGTCGTATTAGAGATGTGGTTTTGCTGTGTGGAGTGACGAATAGCCTAACACATGTGAATGTCATGCACAGCCACGCGGTCGTGTTAGAGGAAGTTCCTTAAATACCCAGAATATACCTAAAAAGTAAAAATAAGGTCAACCAACGCCTTCATCCACGGGCATCTAACTGTCATTCACATAGGTGGAGATACTGTCGAGTCTTCTAGTTCAAAGCAGGAACAGTCGCGCCTTCAGAAGTGAACTCTGCTCACCGCTGAGACTAGGGTTTTTGATATTTTATTAGTTGTAGTGAGTTGTACTTGGTCAGTAGGTATGGATGTCATTCTGGTTAGCTCATGAACCTCTGAAGATATAGTGGTGTCAGCTGAAACCGCGCATCACTGAACCTAAAAGATCATAAGCAATTGGACATTCGAGAGGAAATTGGGCTCTGCGAGCCCGGCACCGGAGGCGATTTCGACAATTGAATTCTCATTGCCGTCGACTGGGTGCTTCAGTCAGGCGATTTGCCAAGGATTGGTTATAAAACGTTTGGTTAGGCTGAAATACTTCAATAGTTGGAAGCTGAGCGGTGTTATGCAAGCTGATCCGTCGTTCACGAACGAGAAAAATGGCTCCGCGCCTGGGGTTTCGTAGGGTCACGAAGCTGACTACCAAGTCTGAGTATCGTCGATGAACCCATGTTCAAAGGCGGGTCGGTGTTAGTGGAAGACGCTGCTAAATTGGGCCACCCACCCATGGCGTTGACTTCCCCTGGTTGTTCAGTAACCGAGCAGCCACAATGAGCTCTCAGGTATTTGGGATAAACCGTTCCTCGTTTTCCCGTGCTTTCCTTTGATTATACACTTCATCTCAATTGAACTGCTGTTGCAACCGGCTTTCAAAGTAATCCTTATTCACGGTCAAAATTAACATAACTGGAGTCGCTTACCTCAAAAGTCCGGGCATTCTGGTAGATTGGTTTATCTCCAACTGCAGCTGTGGGCCCTATCTCGCTAGAATTTTAATTCAATTAGGATATCTCGACAAATTTCCAACTGGACACTACTTCAAGTGAGTTCGACTATGCAGGCACCGGATTGTAGGACTGCGACCGATAACATCCGATGAACTGATTTTCGCACAGGCTAGATATGTGCTTATCCATGGATGTACTCCGACCCAGAAAACCTATAAGTCATCGCCACTACGTAGCCAAGTTTGGTCAGTACCTTTCATAACTTCGTTCTAAATGTCACAGACTATCAACTGGTGGTAGCGCGTTAACCACGTTTATTTTCCAGGCAGACTATCGCTTGAACGTTGGACAAACTTCGCTTGAATACACGGCACAGTGATGCGTAAAAACGTATCTCAGTAAATTACACGACCTTTTTCTTGTTAAGGCTTACTGGTTGTGTGTAGTGGGGACTGAAATCCAGCGCGGATAGTTTAGGAGAAAAAAGGAATCAGGGTTATTATTCCTGTTCGAGGGTTTTGTTCTGTAACCGAACCTTGAGAGATCAACCTTTCGGTGGTAGTTCCGCAGTATTTTTTCCAGAATTTCCCACTGTTCCGCCCAATAGCGCGTGTTTGGATATCCCCTTAATTCAGTAGGCAGTCGACCTTCTTAATATATCGAAATTCCCCGGGAATGATCGTCTAAAAATTAGATTGACAAATTGATTTGACACCCACCGTAGTGTTAAAACAGCCGTCAGACGAATGGTAGTAGCGACAATGTGGGAACAGCGGACAAAAAATCTGTCTGGTCGGTGGAATTCGGTCGATCGACAATCACATCCCATGTTTTCCTGAAAGTGGTATCCGTGCTGTGTTTAAAGAATACCGGAATAATTGCTTTCGCACAACTTGCCTATTAGGTTCACGTTCCACCAACATAGGCTGCATGTCTGTAAGTTTTTCGAAGCTTCTGATGAGCAGAATGGCGAAACGCTGCACACTACGAAAACTACTACTAGTTTCATAGAGGGGTCTTCGGGGGGGACTTTTTCGGGTCTATAGTCACGGTAATCAAAATTTGAAAACTAGGGTGTATCAGAATGACTGTCTCAGGTTCCGAAATTTGACCACTCCATAAACACGGATGCAACCATCTTTTGTTGCTTCTATAAAAGGATGTCTCATCTTACCGTGGTTTTGATACATCATATTGGGTGGAATAGCGAATAATATAACCGTTCAGCTGTAGCAACCTTTCGGTGCCTAACTGCCATGCCACCCGAAGGAAGCATGAGGGCTGGGATACTGCCAGGTTGCCCAAGCCTGGACAGGTGAAGTTGAGAGGCAGAGGTCGGGTTCGAACCACGGACCCTCCGGTCAGTAAATTAGCGCTCTAACCACTGAGCTATCTCGGAATAGCCGGCAAAGGACCAGCATGGGGGCTGTAATTTAGAACAGGAGGTCACATTGACTTGAAGAGCCACGAACAAGGCGAAGTCAGTAGTGGACTTCTTGCGAATTTCCATCAATTTCCCAACGTGCATGCAAAGCAGCAGCGATGTCACGACAGGCGTCAAACCTATAATCGGTTACGGTACCTTCTTCCAGCACGGGTACCGTTAGCGATTGGTCCCAATTCTCTGAAACATGTTTTTGTTCCCTAGTACATAAAAACAACTCACATCAGGGTTCCCCTACTTCTAGCCCAGCAGCAGGACCGCGCTCCAAGGCATATCAGTACTTCAGTAACTAATGGTTGGAGGTCTAAACTTAAGTAAAAACTACGGCTGAAAATAAGCGGGTCGAATGCAAGACACAGGCACAGGGCCAACTGAACTGTTATCGAAAATATTTCGCTCAGTGATCTAGGTGCTTGTCTTTATTATATATTGGACTTCCACTAGTATACTTGATTATCTCAATTACGGATGGCCATTTAAGTCCTCTCAACCGTACCGGACCGAGGGAATAGAATGCCTCGCATCAAGTGGTGATGGTGACCGTCTTGAAATCGAGTGGTTCCTGTGTGCGCGTTCGGAGTTCAACCGTCACGTACAGCCGTGGTTATCTCATCCCAGTTCCGGTCGAGGTAGCCGCTTGTAATACGGCTTCGGTAGGTTTCCATAAATTGTGGCTCACAAAGCTTGTCCACTGATGAAGGAGAGCTCGTTTCTGGAGTTTACCGGAAAAATGTAATGAAAACCTGCCCAGAACAAGGATGTCGTCTGAATCAACCTGTGTACTCCAAAACGATCGGCAACAAAGTACCGAACCACGCCATCGGTATCTGAAGGTTAGATCATCAGCAGTGCACATCCTTGGTCGTGTTGGGATTCGAGTCCCGCAACGCGAGCATGTTACCATCATTCCATCAGCGCGAAATGGACATACATGAATTACCGTGTTTAAACAAGCGAACGCTTCCATGCTCGAGATGTGTATTGGTTTGACCCAGTAGCCGTCTTGGTTTTGTCGATATATTGAACTGTCCTTCGGTTATAGCCGCGGACGCTCAAAGCTGTTGGGCAATTTTCGATTGGTTGCACGTATTTGTGTGGAATTTGTGTTCACATTATTTTCGTTCTCTCCGTATGCAACAATTCGGGCTTGTCCACACTAAAGCAGGATGTTTGTGTTCATAGACTCACTACGCATATCAGATCGAACTTCGGACGCAAATGAGTTCTAATGAGAGCGAAACTCGAGTGCAGGGTTTCCCAGCCCGGGTGCACTTGTGGAGGCCAACTATTGGTTTCAAATAGTGCGAGGGTTGCTACGAATCAACATATCGATACTATGGGTTCAATGAAGGATAACGGTTTGTTGGTAAAATCGTGACTGACGCCAGGCAGGCTGCGACACGGAAAATGGAACCGCTAGAAGTTTACCGGACTCTTTCATATGGTTCATAATCGGGACAGTATCCGTACAACCGCCTTAAAACAATTCAAGGCTATAAATGTGGGAAAAACGGCTAAACTAGATCGCCTGCTTTGAAACTACGCTGCTTTAGCTGGCAACGGGGCAAAAGTACTCAAACAGGTCGTAAAATTCAAAAAAGCCGCCAAATCCAGATGTGCTACATATCCCATCGCTACAGTCCCGTCCTCAGGTCGACGCATTGCGCACACATTGGGGCACGTGAACAAACCTGATTTTAGTTACCAGAGCAAGCTAACACGTGATTCACCGGTAGGCATGCATCAGACATCAATACAACCGCACTGCACATTGGGGGGTGCATGCCATAAACAACCCACAAAGTTTGTGATAATCATGGAGATCGATAAAACAGTAGGTGAGCATGCAATAAATCAAAGTTTTTATGCGCGGTAAAAAATATGAAGAAAAACAGTTACCGGAAATAAAGCGGAGGGGGGACAATAGCGCTGCGCCAAAAAGCAAAACGGCAGCGTACATATGTGGTCCGACATGGAGAGATATCGCTCGATAAATAGAGTGAAACAAAGGCATTGTTGTCTACTAGAAAGGCAAAGCAAGGACGGCGAGCACAGTTGGGTGTTGCAACTTCCATTGTCATTTAAATTGAGTCCATTTGCGTGGTTTGCAAACCTTTGCCTGTGAACTTCGTTTTAAATTGTTCGGGGACGGGAAATTCATCCTGAAAGGGATCGTTGGATAACGATTGTGTAAATACCCGACGTGCACGAAATGCATTTTGAAATAAGTCACTCATCCCGACAAGTAAATATGCTACAAGAAAAGTAAAACCAATTGAGCGCCGAGGAAAGGTGGATACTGTTCATGTAAGAATGGCGAACTTCGTGGAACCCGAACTCAGCCACAGATATGGTCCATTAGAGAACCACGCATAGAATGGTCAAAGCCAAATATCAAATTATCGCGCCACTAAGGCGCGATTGAACTAAAAACTCTGAGTATTACCCAGCACCAGATCGGAGGATTACAACGGTACAATGATGTCAAATAGCTGGTGAGGAGATTGTGAACGCATGCTTGGGGTTAGGTCACTCGGGCCAATAAGACTCAAGAACGATAGTGGGTGCATAGGGGACACTGTTCAAAAGAGACAGGATAGAAGGCCAACCGCAATAAAGCAATACCCAGAACCCTCACGATCTACACAATACCATGGCACTACTCAACACGTGAGCGGCGAATACATCGGTGGACTCCGACCGATAGCTGTCATCCAAAATGAGGAGCAGCGGAGCGTATTCTATCAATGGGAGTACAGTGGGTACAATGATGCTCATGCTGATGTACGTACTAACTGACGAGGGATATTCCGTTTTGTAAGAGGGCCGATCCTTTGGTAGGCGGTTCTAACAGATGGAGTTATGCTGTTCTGAGGATCATCAAAATTAAACCATCGGTAGAAACCGTGTCTGGTATTCTGTTACCTCGATAGCATAAACTGTGGCAGCGAACGTCTTGCGTTGAGCGAACTATGCAGACGTGCTCCAAGGTAGCAGACAAATATACTTTTGGAGTTAATGGAGCATGTTGCATTTGACTAGAATTGATTGAGAGCAAGAGTCTAGATAGTAAGTCAGTTTCGAATATGGATGGAATCTTCCTAGATTCTTTTGAAGTACAACCCCCATAAAACCCTTGAGATATGACCAGGAGTTCGTATCCCAGCCTCCACGCCGTCATGAGGTTGAGATTTTGGTGGGCTACGTCGGCCAGGCCAAATTCATAGCAATATAACCACCAAACTAATAAAGATCACTAGCGAAGGAACGCGGTTCCCGGAGGCGAGCCGCTCTAAATAACCGAACATCACGACGACTAGATGGATGTCGCGGACCATACGAAGACATGCACTGATTGTTCAGAATGTGAGCCAATCAGGATCGAGCATTTTAGGTGGATAATTTCTGCGCTAGCGTGACGTTGTGCAAAATCCCGTGATAACCCTATGAATACAATTGTGATATCTTTTCTTTGTTTCTATAAAAGACTGTCCCAAGCTACTGTACTTTTCGACATACCATGGTGTGTGAAACGGGAAGCCAAGGACCGACTGCACTACCGTCTGCAGTACACAACACGCAGTACGGACAAATGTGCTTAAGCAAGGAAGGCCAAAAACTGGAATTGAACTGCCTTGAAAGATCCCTATCCTGGTAGCTGCTTTCATAAACGGAATGCATACAGTACAATTAATAAAAAGAGTCAGACCGGAACAACACCCCAAAGAGACTTACATAATCCCCATTCGCTTTCGGAACCAGTACGTTCAATTCGGAAGACTTTGCAGTGATTATATCCGCATGCAGTGATTGGCTGCTCAAGTAGATTTGACATCCATCCGTTTTGTCAACGTTCACCGTTTGTAACTGACCCATGGACTAGGGACAAGCAGAAATAGCGAGGCGTCAGGGTTTTTCATAATCTGACCAAATGACAACAAGACCGAACAGGTGTTCTGTTCGGCCTTACAGAAATTCCGGAGTAGCTTTTGGGCTAACGTGTACCCCAACTACAAGTATACTGTTTGGAAGAGTTCCGTCGCTGCTAAATGTCAGGCATTGAAGTGCAATGGTTCCAGCTGCTACAGTCTCGTTCAGCGTGGATAAGGAGAATGAAGGAGAGTCACGCGATAAGTGAATTTATTTGCTCAGTATGGCAGGAGACAAGAGCTACGCAGTGAAGGCGATATTTTTGATCTAAGAACACACCGGCTGTGTGATAAAGCCGCATCTGTCAGGGACAATAACCGTTTGTTGGTCTCGTCTCGCGGTCTGCATCCAGGGAGACGGCAATTACAAACGCGGCTGAGTTGGCTGGCTTTCATGGTTCATTATCAAGTCATGGACTGACCGCCCCTGGGTCGTCTCCACCCGACACAAGGCTGAGCGAGGGGAGCTCCACGAGGCAAACAGTCCTCTGGCATACGAAGTGCATGGCCTAGTCAACGCAACCTGTCATGGGTTGAGTTTCAGTCTGCTTAGCAGTACGTCTAACAGTGGTAGCATCCTTTTCATAAACTACAAACTAGCAGTGAAGAAACACCAAAAAGCGGCATTTGAAAGTTTACTCATCTCTTTAAAACGGAGACGATATATGCACCCCAAAACAAAAAGCCTGCAGGTGTGTAGCACTGTTGCGGTTTCCGACATTACAAACATAAATTACACGGATTGGAATTCAAAGACTTCCAGCTGCGACAGAAAAAAAGTTGATGCTAAGGAACCCTATTAAACTGCCGATAAAATTTCATTTAGCAGATTACTGCATATACTCATAGCGTGCTGCTTGTGGAATGAAAGTTAGTAGCAATAAGTCCTGGAAGTGGCTTGTAGTGAAGTTGAAAACGAACAGAAATTTCACGTCATCAATTTCAGGAACATTCGGTAAAAACCTCAGTTTATGAGCATATCAACAACACGGATTATAGACCCAATGTGTACCAAATGGGTGTTAATACACGTTGTGCACCTTTGGTATTCGAAGCTTACGTTGGAGCAGTGAGTCTGCTGGTGACACTTCATCAGGAGAATTAAGATTTGGCGTCGCTCGATATGCCAATAGGAACCACTGCAAAATCTCATCCGTAGGCCCATCCTCTCTGGATTTCTGAATTGCACGCTTCAGAGTATCAACGAGCGTTCCGCCTGCCGTTCCACGGCGGCGAGCGGAAATGAATTATACCGTACTCCCGACAAAACTCTTCGAACGCTCATGAAGCGAACTGACTGCGGCCGTCGGATACAATAGGCTCTGGAATTCCGAAGAGACTGAACAAGTGCCGGAATTTCCAGAATTTTGTCGCCACATACACTTTATATACGACGCCCTACACGAGTACTTTTGACCCGGTTTTGGGCGTTAATACACGCTGTACACCTTTGGTGGTTGTTTTGACGGGAACGCTGCTAGCTCGGAAGGTTCAGACCGAGAACGAAGCTGAGAAAATGCCGTTGTTACACCATGACTTAAATTTTGCCTATCGACGGCGGTTTTAATGATGGCTGAGATCACGAAGAGGTTATGTTTGATATTCTTAAGTGACCTTTATCTTCCTTAATTCTGCACTTCACTTATTTCCGTTATGCTCGTATAGGAATGTTCTCGTAAGGGTTGGACCTGTAGTTTTTGTTCACTACGAATTATCCTACTCACCAATGCCTAGAATTGCCACAGCCGCAATTAGGATGCTACCCAAAATGGTGTTCTAGAAGAAAAGTCGGTCGTGTTTGACTCGTTTGAATAGTTTGTTGGGTCATCCTGTGGATGGTGGCGGAAAGGGTAGGTCACGCCTAAGAGAACAGGTTGTTAAAAACCTGGGTACGGTCTCGGAATCTCATACGCAAAACGAACAAAAATGGTCTTGAAAGGCGAAGGTATGGGTTATAGAGTCTCATTAAGCCTGTGTGCAGCTTTCAAGATGGGAACCGGCAGCAGGCTTGAAGGCGCCCACGCACGGATTCGAACCCGGGTGGTTGAAACGGAAGTTCGTGATGTTAACCACCAGGATATCCAGATCATCTTCACTAACAGAAAACTACAAGCACCTGTCTCTGTGCTTAAGCATTCAACCGAACGTACCAAGCTTACAGGTAAGGCCACACCCAGGTTCTGGCCCAAGACCCGGCGGAATTCTACACAACGGGATATTTCAAATTGACAGGTTGCATGTCTGTTGGGGATATCAGATTCCCCAAAAACCGTTTACTTTCCGAGTTATTGCCAATTTTTTTCGTAAATTTGAACTTTTAAGTTTCGCGCCCTTTCCGCCATGTTGCGCCTTAATCCAAAAAGACCACGCTTATTTCCTATTGGCCAGTTGGACCTTGTGTGCGCTAACGTATTTATTGTTCCCCAAGGTCGCTCAAAATATATATATTTAACGGTTCTCCCGCTGTACTCCGCCTTTGGTTGAGGCAGTAAAGGCACTCCTCCGAAGGTCCGGTCTTCTTCTTCTCTCTCTGCGCTAGGAGTGGTTGGGCTCGCGTCATAGCTGGGGATTGTGTGCTCTTTCTCAAGTGGCGTATAGTCATTGATCGTACCCCGTTCAGATACATAACAATGTCAGACACTGAAACTGGGCAATGAACGTGCACCAAAGACGAGTTAATAATTCTGTCTAGTCCGTTGCATGAGATACACTTACCTGCACTTGCACACTCTGACAGTTAACAATGTCCAGGGCGGAAATCAAATCGCCGAAAACCACCCCGGTCTTTTTACAGTTGTCTGTAATGAGAAAACATGGTATAGTTTAGGTGTTAATCCAACACACGGAGAAAGATACAGAGAAGCAAGATAGAAGAAAACCTTCCGAAATGCCAACAATTCGCGTTCAAAACGGGATATAATATACAGGAGCAAATGAACAAGTTTGGAATTCAGGTAACCCGATAGCATAGTCTGTCACGATTCTATTTGCTTGACTAATATCGATTATCTCGTCGCTGTGTTGAGGTAAGAGTAGTAGTAGGTTCATGTATCTGTCTGATACGCGCATACCACTGAGTTAGGGGGTTCAGCTGTGCCGTGATACTAAGCCAGAACCGTGTCCTTAACAAGCGAACCAAAGTAACACACCAGAAGATTATCAAGTGTCGCGTTTGGTATATAGGTGAGTGTTGATAGAAGAGTTTCGATGAATCTACCGATTGTCCAAATAGCAGAACGCATGGCTGGTTGTTGGTCTGTTCATCGACCTTTGCGGTTGAATTGCAAACGTCTCAACCCCATCATCAGTGTAGAGTTGAGTGGGTAACTCTCTCAAGTAATCTTGCAGATGAAATGACACCAGGAGGACAAATCGAAGTCTACCACGAAATATGGTTGAACATCGAAGTCATGGAACAAAACCAATATCTGTGGCATAAATTAGAAAACACGAACCGATCTTACCGATGGCCAAACATCCAAAGTCACAGCTGACCCCAGCTAATTTTCCAAAATCATACTACACAGCTGAATCCCTGGACAACTGGTAATCAGAGGAACATCTTTATTTACATTCCTTTAATCGATGTTATGTGCACAGAATCGTCTGACTCGTAATGGTCTACCTCAGTTATGGCATTTCATGTTTGCAACAGTGTTACTATACCATCCTCCTATGAATGTAAATGTTTTATGTGGTGACTGATGACGAACAACGATAAGTTAACACCCTAGCATTTGTGGCTACTTCCTTCCAATCGACCGATCAACCGTGCAGCACACCCTTTCGGTATACTCGAAAGAAACACGAGAGCTGAGGTACCGTCAGTTTGCCCAAGCCTAGACAGGAGCAGTTGAGATGCCGAGGTTGGATTCGAACTACGGACTTTCCGGTCAGTAAGTTCGCGCCTTAACCACTGAGCCATCTCGAGCTCCTTCAACCTTCCAAGCCTATGAGTACACCAACTGAAACTACAAGTCTATCGTTTTTCCGTCCACCTGGTACCGAATTTGATACCAACATCCATTAACTGGTAATGCATTTTAGTATATTTGTTTTCTTGCAGTACTTCGTTCAGTTTACCAGATTCGTCCCCTCTTTCAGGTCTTTCACGTCCATCCGAACAAAGTCTTTTGAATACATCCGCTAATGAAGCAACGACGGCACTTTTGGCGCAGCGTGGACGTGAAGATCCGTATCAGTTTGAGTGCGTGGGTTTTCGATGGATGTCTACAGCAAAGGCATGCTTTCCTATCTTTTTTTCAAGTGCTTATTAGAGGAATTACTCATAATCCTGTCGCAAGAGGTATTTCGGAAATGGATGGCCAATAAAAGTAATGGATCAATAGTTGCATCTTCGGAAAGATGCTCTAAAAACCGTGGATGATTGCCTAATTTTGGGCAATTGTGTTGCGATTCCAAGTAAACTTCGGCATCAAGAATTGGATCAGTCCCACGAAAGACATCCTGGAATTATCAGAATAAAAGCCATCGCTCGAACCTAGGCGTATTGGTCTTCCATTTGTGCGTGTGTTGAAGAGCTTGTCCGTGGCTTTGGGTTGTATGCAACGGTAGTCTAATGCCAGTGAAGAAATCTGTTGTTTTCTGCGGCAGCTTCCAAAGCCATCGGATTTCGCCAGTCCAGTGAAAATGTATGTATTCCCAACCATTATCGATGGTTTATCGAAGTGCTTAGATGTGTTTGTGGTAGGCCCGGCTTCCACTGCAGAAACGATATCCAGCCTTGGCGAACTCTGCATAATTCAGGAGCTTCACGTGACAGACAATGGAATTTGATTTACAGCTTATGAGTTTCTTCAGGCTTTTGGCCAACCCTGCCTTCCGCGGTCTAATGGTCAAGCTGAGTGCTCTCCTCGTACCTTTAAACGCGGCCTTATGAAGCTGGGAAGCAGGGGGAAACATCGATCAAAAAGTGCACAACTTCTTCGATAATATCAAGCGAAACCCGGAAACTTGGTATCGAAGCAGTAGTCTCCAGGCGAAGCGTTTCTGCGGGGCGCATGCGGTTGCCTCCGAAGTAGTGCTGTCCAGAAGATGCCACACGGAGACAGAAATGAAGCAATGCCACTCTCTCACTGCCAGCGCCCCTGTTTAGGTAACGGCTTTTCTAGAAGGTCGAGAATAAACATCTAGAGCAGTTGTGCAACGCGTCGGCAATGTATAAAGTTAGTTAAATTTGGGGATTTCAACTGCATGTGCCATGTCATTTACTACGTAAAGTATCACCTCAAGGTGAAACCGAAAACTTAGCGGCCCATCCCCACTAGCATCCACAGTTCCCCAGATTCTATGTTCTCTACTCTCCAACCAAGATGCACATTGCGAATCGTTCTTTTAAATCATGCAATGGGTAACCGAACTTTCTAAACAAATTTTTAACGAAGAGCCTTTGTTTGGTGTTCGCCATGCCAATCGGCCAATGCCGCTGTTAAAAATTTAGTTATTCATTTCCACTACGCGAGTATTCAGCCGTATAACTGCTCTCCTTGTTGTACTATATCTCATGTGGTCGAGAACACATCCAGCATTGAGCCAACAGCACCACATTCAAGCTTTCCCTCTTAAACTTGCTGGGTAACAACTAAGTGGAAAAACCTACACATATAGGACTAGAGTGAGACTCGAGGCGCGGGCAAAATAACACCTTATGAGTAGTGCATTACGTCTATACATGTATTGCAATATCTCGAATATCGTACCAACTGAAACATAAGGCGGTCTGGTACAGCACATTCAGTTGCTTAAAAACATCATAAACGACAGATTCAGCTGGGTCCCAGGTGAGTCACCCGTCAAAACCAGATTGGTATGCAAATGAGTGTATTTCGCCAACTTCCTAATACATCTTGAACTGTTTGAAGCAACTCAATAACCATCATTCTACACCTATCTGGAATCTCACTTCTATCGCCGATCATCTTCTCATCTTTGGTAGGGTTGAAATTCGCTCAGCTTTTAAAATCGCTGCAACAAATGCAATACCTAGTTTGTTGATTGACCTTGAGGCTTTGGTGATTACACTCATTGGGTCAGGTATGTGTTCACAAGAAGACCTAAATCAGAGTTCGCGTCCACGGGATCCGGTCGCCTTCCAGTTAAGGTAGTGATTTGTACATTCCTCTATCCGTGCTACGGTGCGATTGAGCACAAACCGTCCACTTCTTGCACCACTATTCGGCTATTCATGATAATTTTTCCATCCAATCTAATTTCAAGTCAGAGTTCGGGGTTAACTGGTACGCACAAATTGCACTACCTTGTATGCTAACCACTTGAGAACCCGCAATCATGCGGATTCGAGAACCTCCTTCTTAGTCTCACATTTAGTAACCTCGCCTAAAAACAAAAGTCCCCGCACATTTACCCCCAAGTCCTTCAACTGTGTAAACCTGTGTCTCAGACAGACTTGAATAAACAACCTGTCCGATTGTTGTTCTGGAACCTGGTGTGGTCGTCCGGATATCTTATTATAACATTGAGAGTTAGCGAGAATGTTTTGACGATGGTAATGCAGAGTACGAGTCCAGTCCACGCTAATCACACCGTTCAAACAATTCGATTGGGGTTAAGCATGCATGCTCAGTGCCTCCGCTTTGTCCAGCACAGCCACACGCTTTGCACCGATCTGGACATACATTGGTGGCTGTTGTGCACATAGGTTAGCAAGATGTCGGTCCAGCAGTTAAATGACTTGTATTTGGTTTCACAATATACGCGCCACTGATTGACCCCGCGAGCATTTGCTTGTTCTGTCTGGAACATTCGCCTGGTAAACACGCATAACTCATGACCGGTTACTATTCAGCTCCATTGAGCCAATGCAGTTCGACCGGGAAGAAAAAACTTGAACCTCACCGCAGTTGTCTGTTTTACATGACGAGAACCAATCAACGAACCATGCATAACAGCAGCGCGACTTGCTTCCTTGCTCTTGAAATTAGGATACCTTCGTTTGAAGTGATTATATCGGTTTTTGAAGCGAGGTGGAACTGAGATCACATACAGTGACTAGTTGGTTTCGCTCGAGTGTGTTCACTTGGTTACGGAAACCTCCGACAAAGATTATCTATGGTAGCCGAAATGCTGGGACTATAACACCTTATTCTACAACGCTATATTTTGAGTTATAAACTTTCTGAGGATATAAAAACTACCCTGATTTTCGCTCACAACGAAAAACGAGGTAGATTAGCGAAAATCACAATCTTACTTGACAAGCTTTGGAGATAATGGATGACACGGGCATGATAGACAGTGTGGAACGCCTACCTATCATAATTGAGTTGATCTTCCCCTTGACCTCGATAGTACAACCCACGCATTTGTACACATAAACTGTTTGTTTCGGTTCGGTTTCCGTGATTTTGAGGTGTTGATTCTGGTAGTTTTCCTAGAAAAGCCAAACACGGGAACACATAATAAAACGCTGAACATCAAACCAGAATGATATCTACCTGGGTGGTAACAATGACGAGTACTTAGTACGATAAAGTGATTATGTTGCGGTAGTGCTTAGTAGCATATATCCACATTCTCAAGACTCACTCTGACGTGAGGGCAAAATATTCCCACGTCTAAAGCGGAACAAGCCAGTGGGGGCCTATCAAAATGCCAGTCCAAATACAGATAAAGCATCAAGTCAAAGAAAGGATGAAGTAGAAATTGAGCCATCATCTTCCGGGGCGGTTGGTAGTTCATTGGCTGCGTTACGTCAACAGATTGATAACACTATTGGACACGAGTAGGGAGCTATCACGTCAGAATAACAGAGCAATGAACAGGCATCAGAACTCCATAAGCGATCATAATGTGATTCATCAACAAACATTTAGGGAGGGTCTAGTAGCAATACCGTAGGAACATGTGCAAATCACTTAAAAAGGTGTTACACTGAATGAACGAAGTGGCAAGATAGAGACAGAGTAGACAAGAAAGTGATGAATATAAATATGAACCCATTACAGCTCGTTTATTCGCTGATCTAGCACTTGCGTCGAAAGTAGACAGGAACCTGGGATTGGGCTCCTAACTCTCCTTACGGAGGACCTGATAAGTACTCAGACTCGGGTTTGTAGTTTTTACAAGCGACAGGTCTGGAGAAGCAACCCGGTCTGCGTTTCAGCCTGATTGGGACTTAACAGGTGGATATAAAAGTATCCCATCACCTGATTTTTCGGTTTAAAGTTCGAACTCCTAAACCTAGTACCTATACGTGGGCCTCCTACTCAGCAGACATATTCTGACCGAACATTCAAGACGGCAACGCGATCCAATCGGCAGGGTGGGTTGAGCGGTCGTTCGAGATGTTTGAATAATACTTAGTATAGGCTAATCCTCTAGAGATTTATTTCGTCGCGGCTTGGAGCTCCTATTGCTTGGAGAACTTCTGGCATCCACCGTCACGTCGTTCACCGTACGGCATTCCAAAAATCTATCATGACGGCACGACGTATTAAACAGGTCACTAAGCAACTCCCCAGTGACATGCGATAGCTTGTTACCGGCAACTACTGAGTCCCGATCATGGCAAAACGCATCTTGCAGCATATGGATTCCGACCACTCATTTACTGTCGACGACTGTAGTGGTCAGGGTTTGCCACTGATTGCCGGCTACCAAGCATGTTATGGCTACCAGTGATAAAAAAGACGGAACCAAAACAGCTCATAGTATGTATCAATCGAATCCTAATAAGTTCGATGTTGTTGTGTTAAAGTAACTGATCCAATCGGCGCCCGTCCTGCTCCTAAGTTTAAAAGAGGGCTGAATTTTCCCGTCTAAATGCGTCAGTTTATAGCCTTAGTGATATTTCTGTTGTTTGTGTTACGACTAGAAAATCCTTAGCCCGCGAAGTTCCTACTTCGGCGGAGCCTTTAAACTAACCGTGCCTTCAAACCTGAAACGTGTTATCTTAGATTGATTTCAAGTTCATGGTATTCATCAACAGCAACACAGCAACCTTTAAGTTCTCCCGCAAATTTGAGGAAGGAACGCAGTCATATTGTAAAAATTCGTTTGGCGTATGCGTTTCTCATGTATGTTGGACAAATAATAAAGGATAATCGTTCAGCTGTAATACCCTTTGGGTGCCTCACTGCTATGCCACCCGAAGGAAGCACAAGGGCTGGGATACTGCCAGGTTGCCCAAGCCTAGAGAGGGGAAGTAGAGATGCAGAGATCGGGTTCGAACCACGGACCTTCCGGTCAGTAAATTCGCGCTCTAATCACTGAGCCATCTCGCCCCCACCATGCATGTTGGACAGAATAAGAAACAACGTGTTATTTGGTGCAAACATCCAGAAAGAATGCAGATTCCCACAGCGATCTCTAGCAATGACCGCTCACTACAAGGAGAGATCGCATACTGATCCGAGCCTTCGTCCAGGAAACAACGTGGATCTAGTGGAGTTGTAGTACTATGAGAAGGCTAGTTGCACACAGATTTGGACGACTGTGCCACCCAGTTAGCGGGCGAGGATTTGTTTTCTGTTGACCAGCCTTAGCTGACTTCCACTTGAAAAGCCATCGTCTGTATTCACCCGGTGAACTGGTGACTGTCTCAAAAGTGAACCCATCTCATTCCCGCTAACTTAAAGACACAAAAAGAGGCTATAGAAAGTAGCGCAACATTCAAACAGTTTTCATCGCGCGGTTGCTCCAATCGTCGCAAAACACCTGGAAAACATTCAAGCGAAAGTTACTAAACCCTTAAATATCAGTTTAAGAAAATTCCTTGTGAACCTGAACTGGTGCGCTCATTCAGGAAACATAAACAACGAAGCCAGGAGGATCGAAACACATTCCCCTTTACTTGCCATACACTTATATCCACATCCTGTCGTTCATTATCGAAAGAAATGTTGAGAAATTATGTTATATAGATGGCTGTTGTTCTGTTCGCTGAGCTGGGCAATTCAGTTGCAAACAATTCGTCACCAACCGGGGTGAAGGCAAATCCTTTGCTGTTTTTTGATAAATTAGTTGACCACGTCAAGCAGTCATTCACCCGCAGAAATGGTCCTTCAAAGTGGAAGTAAAAGGGAAACGGCTGTGACGACCAAAAACCCTCCTCACTGATAACAGAGGAAGAGATTTCTCGAACTACCAACCTGCCTAGATAAAAGCAACGAAACGAGAGAAGTAGGGATCGCAACACTACTGATGCAGTGTTGAACCACCAATGCGTCACACGCCTGAGACTAGACAGTGAGTTTGGACACGCACACTTCAGCATTTGGAGTACACAGAGCTCTGCCTGACTTGACACGGATTATCCGGTGTGCCAGGGGTGCGTATTCGCTGAGTCGGACACAAATATATGGTTGGTTCAATCGCATACATTTCATCCTTAATTTTGACAAAGGGCTTTGGACAATAGAGCTGAGTTGTTCAAATTTCCAGAAGAAAAGTTCACAGGTTAACTGTGAATGATTTCGTTTGTTGGATATGTAAGTTGGGGAAGCCTTGCCACACTGTGTGGAACAAAGGTGTAAGATTGTAGGTGGAAATTGAGATGTGTTCGTGGTGCACTGTGTTTCGATTACAAATGACTGAAAGAATCGGTATCGACGAGTAAGCACACAATATTGATATTCCACTAAAAGTATTGCACTGTCACAAGCGATAGTGGAGGACTGACGAAACTAGCATGAAAGAAATAAGACCTCAACAAAAGTCCAGAGCTTACAACGACCCATTTGTTTCCACGTAATTCCATTACTGGCGTTGCCTGCTTTGTTCCGTTGTTCGAGGCGGTAGGTTTAGGTGCTTTTTGGGGTGGTCCGGAGCGCGGTTGAGGGCCTGCACCAGCACGTAGTTCTGGGTTCTTGTGGGTTTTCATATCATCGGTGACTTTGCGCAGTCCAGCTGTAATGCCCTCCCCGCGGTTGAGCTCAGCAAACAAAGCATTCCGAGTTGGATCACCCTGAAACACATAAATATTAATGGTAATAATAATAGTTCGACTGTCGTTCGCTTTCAGTGCACAGTTGCCCTGTAAACCGAAAGATGCGGATCACCCGAAAGGGCGGGTCATGCCGAAGAGTGGTCAAAGTGGTGTCCCTCAGTAGCGCAAATAACATCAACATTTTTTTCTTTTTTAATAAGGTCTGCTGCGAAAAAAACGAAGAGGGAAATAAAAATGTCCGGGGACGGCTTAACATAAATAGAACTAGCTGTATAATCATTGAGTTGTAGAATGTAGTCATGACCAGGCACCAACAGCGATTTTGACATGGATTAGCATTCATTCTCTTGGACCAACTCGGGATACAAGGATTTCCCACTCAATGTCTCCCCGGGTTCAAGGTTTGTCCAGTTCATCATTCACGCACTGCATACGACCCAAGCACCACACTCTAGGACAGTGAATACGCCCATTTGAAGTTTATACTGGAAACCGAACAATACATTTCGTGTGAAATCGCAGAAGCCAGTCCATATAATTAATAAAGTCAATAAAGTGCTAAAATTGCTTCGATTTCTGGCTCGCGAAGCTTGTGCCCTGTCTGTACAACCACCTCTTTAAGCCTGCTGCCAGGTTGTTTTAACATTACAAGTGTTCGTTATTCCGTTCTTCGAGCCAGGCAACTGGATTTCAGACAGCGCACCCGAGCTACCCATATTTCGTGGAATTGCCAAAATTGAAAGTGGCGCGAATCGGCAAACGCTGTTTAGGCTTCCGAGATTCATTTGGGTACACTGCAATCCCAGCTTTTCTGGTGCATTTGCTTACCATGAAGAACAGGGGCTCCAGTCAACTTAAACTTGCATCTGCCAATCTGGAATATCCTTATTTCCTGGATCCCCAAGACATCCAGTCTAAAGGGTTCCAAATCAAACATCGGAGTTTTTAAAACCCTGTAGCATCCAACTCAGTACTGGTTCACACGGACATGCTTCGTAGACGTAATATTGACAGAAAATTTTCCTGGGTTTCGCGTAAGTCATAAAAACTTGGACACGGAAAAAGGGGCATACGAAAAATACCAATGCACAACACGCCGACCAGATACAACAGAACAGGTCAATTCCGAAAGGTCTGATTTGATCAAGCAGGCCGCTGACTCAGGCGGGCAATCTGACTACTGGTGAATACCCGGACAGTTAACCCAACTCATCACTCACCCATCCTCACAGAGGACCTGATAATCACCAACTCAGAGGCATGAAATTAGCCTGGAGGTTTCAATAGCTAATAGCTGTTAGTCAAATACCTATTTGGCTTGCCAACGCTGCGTCCACCTGAATGATTCTAATAAGCACAAAAGACCTCACGTACCGGATTTTTGGAAACCAACTCTATCCTTAGTGAGATCGAATATATCCTTATAAATGCCGAGTAAGGCTGGCGTACGTTGTTCCACTGCCAGATTATGGAGCAAAATGTATCACTCTGGCCTTGACTCAGGTCACCATAAGTTTACAAATGCAAACTTGGTGAGAATAGTAGTTGACAAAGGTGGTGCGGATCGAGCTCTCACCCGTTGAAAAACAAGCAAGTCTGGTCGTTGGCTTGTTCGCTGAGCTGGGCAATTTGATTGCAAACGTTTCATCACCAATCGAGCTGACATCATCGGTGCGTTATTGGGGAGCGTAGTGGTGCGTAGCGGTGGGTTGGTGGTTGTGCGCTGAGTAGTGTTGCGTGTGTGTTAATATACGTGCTGCTAGCTGGGGCTGACCTTTGATCGCGATCAGTTGTTCGGCCGAGCGGTTCCATTGGTTGCTCCGTTATCTTGTGTCCTCATTCGTCGGTGCCCATGTGACCTTTGCGCTTGGCACCCCCTGTCGTCGTACTCCGGTCGATGTTGGAGTGACCTTTGCCCTTGGCTCTTCCGAGTTCCGGCTTGTGACCTTTA
>SJOL01006425.1:33469-46958 GCA_004794785.1 Opisthorchis felineus | reverse complement strand
CTAGCAGCACGTATATTAACACACACGCAACACTACTCAACGCACAACCACCAACCCACCGCTACGCACCACTACGCTCCCCAATAACGCACTGATGATGTCACCTCGATTGGTGATGAAACGTTTGCAATCAAATTGCCCAGCTCAGCGAACAAGCCAACGACCATCTACGCTACCTGAGCTACCAACATTTTCCTCTATAGAAAACAAGCAAGTCTTTCAAGCGAAATCTGTGAAATCGATCAGGTTCGATCAGGTTGGTCAACAAACGTGAACATACCTGGTTCTCTGTCAGTTAACAATCGGTTGAATATGTCTTAAATTCCATTTCCACTTCACTAGGTAAGGGAGGTTGATGTGAACTAACCTAAAGAGGATGTTTGACCGTTGTTGGAGGTCATCAGCAATGGGTACTTCATCCAACGTAAGTAGGAGTCAAATCTCTAACCTTTGCAACCACTTTCCACTGAGAATCGCAAGTGACTGAAGGTCGATCAAACGAGTTTCCTATCAGAAATCATAACTTTTGGGAACGAGGTCATAAAAGAATCTGGTTTAGCTGAGTTATATGTTGGATAAGAAGTGAAGCTCGCAAAATATATTGCACTGCTTTAGAATACGTGTCTCCAATATTCCCGACGATGGCAGTGTCACTGTATGAACGTATCAGTCAATGGTCAGTAACAGTCAATGGTGTACCGAACCACAACATCGGCATGGCTGCCACCACTTCTAGCGCTTTCTCCATTCTCAAAATTAACACAAACTCGCAGCCGAAAGAACTGGGCTATACTGGGAGGAAAAACGTAAAATTTACAAACGCATTTCAGCTACCAAGCAGTGTGTCGGTGCATTACAAATGAAAGGGCAAAAAACATACGGGGAGTTAATGTTTGTTCACCTTTCAGATAAAAGCGTACGAACTTCGAAAACAGCTGTTTCGTCTGCACCCCATAAAAATCGGACAAACGTGAGATTTGCGGCGATACAGGTCGTAGTGACAGTGCTTTTTATCTGTCAATCTGGGTACGTAGGAACACTGTCAACGGAGCTCTGATCAACGGTGGTACGTCAGCAGAGACCAGCATAGCTTAGCTAACATACAACCGGCGTGGGAAAAATAGCTTAACTAGCAGATGGAAAGTGAGAATGGAAGGAACCTGAAAGACCCTTTAGTTGAAATCATGGGTCAAATATGTTGAGCGTCGTTTCCGGACAAGGTGATGACGACATCAGCTACAATGTAAAAAAATAGATTCCGTTGTGCTCCACGCAACATAACTTCTTGTCTTCCCTGGTACTTCTAGTTCGCGTTTGACGAAACGAACGAATAAGGGAGTCGGACATGGTGCAACTCGTGTGTCTTGCAAAGTAAATCAGCCAAAACCATATATACTCGACAGATGGACATTGAAGGAAAGGCAAATTAAAAAAATGAGACGCACTGATGGAGCTGCCGGTGCGACCAAGTCTGCGTCAGAAAACGCTGGTGGAGGAGCGGGTACGCCGCCGCCTGTAGACGGACACGGAGTGCCGTTGACATTCCAACTCAGACCAGTTGTATGGTTTTTCCTGACGTAGTCGCGCAATCCGTCCCACAGAGACGTGAGGGCCTTTGTCCATGCCAAGTGTTGCGGGTCTCTGTAACCGAAGAATCAAAAATGTGCTGATATCCAGGAATTCAGTATAAAAGGCGGTAGGAAGCAATGAGAGCCCTATGCGGATCAGTGTCGGGTGATAAAATCGGACTTCACAGGATGAGAAAATCTTAACATAAAACAAAGGAAACTACGCCGCCAAACTCCAATAAAAATAAGATTCAATCGGACAGGGATAAGAAGTTACAAAAACACTATAGGAAAGGGGGCGAAAAAGGCGGGGCGGAAGGGACACGTCAAATTACACAGGTCGGATCAACAGCAAGTTTTCAAATGATAAGCTTCTTCTTGAGACTTTACGTAACATAGAGGGTCTACTCAGGAAACTAGCAATTGGTTTAAATCTGACAACAGTCCAGACGAAAGACAGCCTTCGCAGAATTTAGGCTGATTAAGAACGGGTTTGAACCTAACGGAGCACACCAGTCATTCGGCCACAAGTGTCTGATTTTTCTTTGGGGTTTTCATTTTAATATTTCTCAAGCACTTTTATTTCATGTCACTCTAAACGAATACTCCTAGGGTATGTGAACAGTATTAACGTTTGACGTATTATGACAGCCACGCAAAAGGTCGAAAATACTGACGTCCATTCTTAGGCTACCAATCCATTAGATACGTAGATGGCCAGCCATGCGAAGTTCAACTCACATGTGACGAGGGACTGTGTCCTCAATAGCTCAGCTAGTAAAGGCTCGTTTGATAGGCAGTTTGAAGACAGGTGTCAGAGTCTGTCTTTTCGTTCACACAAATGGACTCCTCGGGTTTCGTACCGAATATTTACGAACACCGATGTCATGCTGTCGATGATGATGATGATGATGATGATATTTGCGAAATATCCTCTCATTAACTTAGGAACACTTTCCATACATGACTGCATGTCTTCAAATCGGCCATTTTCCTGATGAGTGGGCCTTCAAGTGCCTTTGAAAAAGGATTTCATATAAATTGGAACCTTCAGATAAGGACCAAAAGATAGTCCTTTGTATCGTGATCTGCGTATTCACTGCCAACAATAGTGAGATTCCCAATCTTTCCTTATTAAAAAGAGGTACATTAGACACATGCTATCGCAGGAGACCACGCACTCCTAATTACCAAAAACTGAGCAAAACTCATGATAGTGACCTTGATGTAACATACTACCCATGTGTTCGCAGAAATCTATGTGATGGCCAACGACCAGTTTCGCCCTTCTCGGGACTCATCAGTTTGGTGCGGTCCCAGAGTTTTCGCCGGGTTTATGTTGTACTTGAATTTGGCAAAAAAGCAGTTGACCACCTTTCGGTAGATTTGAAGAAAACAACTAAAAGTGTTTTTTTTTTCAGTTCTGCCTCAACCGTGCCCATTGCTCGGAAGCGACTCACAACATTCCCTGAGGCGGAAGTTCGTAGCACAAGTATGGTCCGTTTCCCTGTGCTAAGAGGCGTTCTATAAGACTCCTGTGAGTCCCATTTTGAGGGATGCCGTAGAGATAAACAAGTGTTACGAGTGTGTTTTCATTACAAACAAATCTATTCGGGTCCAGACACATCCGGTGCGACGGATTCTATTGTATTAATATTCCGTTCCCGTGAAAGACCAACGATTTTAGGCGAAGGACGGCTTGGACAAAGCTAAACAAGTGTGCAGGTCTCCTGGCTGAAAGAACCAGTTCACCGAGGAAACAGTTTTCATAAAACGGTTCCCACGATACTCTCATTAATCCTGCATAGAAAAACCATAAAACAACACTAGACCATTTTCAGTCGACATTAAATGAAGGCAAATAACGTAGTCACAACGGTTTAAAATACATGGTATACTAAGTCTGGAAATTCTTCATCGTTTTTGTGAAATCACCGGTTTCAGCAACTCATGCGCCTCATTCTGCACCCGCTGAATAACCCAACCAACAAAAGGTCATTTGGTAGCACCCCTCATCACTGCGTACACTGAAACGCCGTGTTGTGTCCACATTCTCACGAGTTCAGGAACGAGGTCAGCTAAACGCAACGAGACAACTGTGGTGAGACCCGCTGAAACTCGTTCGAGCGATGACAAGTGTTCTCTCGATCGCAAAACGGCTACGCAGCTGGACAGTGCCTAATGGTCTCGCCCACTGAGCTGATTGGACGAATGATGAGACAAGAAACATTGAGGAGGCAACGGCCGTAGATCACACCTCATACGAGACTGGAACTGGAAGAAGCTCTTGTCCCAGTGGAACAAACTTAAAATGAGCCCTTTTTCTGGCACCGGGCGACCAAGAGTGGATAGTGATACTGTATGGTAGTGCGGTTACAACAATAATGAGGCTGCGCGTTGGTTTAGTACTACTAGCGATGAAATACGGTCAGCAACGGAAAGACAAGTTCCGGAACTTTTGGCGAAGTACTAAGACACTGGCATAGTAGACGAAACAGGCTATGCATTCCTACGGACGGACATTTACATGTGAGATTCCGCACGAAACTGGAAACTGAACTACGGAAAACTCCAGAAGTGTAACACCCACCAATATGCACTGCAACATCGTACAGCAACGCAGAACTCGAATGTTTCTTGATCTACATCATTTGCAGCAATGGCAGTGGGAAAAATTTGGAAAGTTGAAATTTTCCGCGTTGAAATGCAGGCCTCATAAACGCACGTTTTGTCCTGTTATTCGGCACGCCACTTTACATCTAAACAGCGAGACTTGCCCAGTTGGGTTTCGAGCATATTAAAGTCCCATCATTATGCGTCTTCTCGAGTCAAATATAAGGTGAAATCCGTTGGTTGAGCATTTATCATGGCACCAAAACTATCGGACAATGATTTCCACATGTGACCGAAGACACCGTCATTCGTGTCCAGTGGAATTTATTACAGCACCGAGAAATTCCACAGCTGGTAGAGATGAGTGCAATTAATGCTGTTTGGTTTAAAGCCCTAAATGTGCGAATGTCTGAATGAAGCATTCAAAAATCGGTGGATCAGGGGGAAAGGGTACTTTGTCTGACCAAAGTGGGATCCCATGTACCATTTCTGTTAAGATACCTAAAGCAGTGTAACCACAAGAATAGATCATGGGAAATTTTTGGACGAGTGTGAAAAAATCATCCCAACGTGCTTCGCAAAAAAGGAGGGTTAGTTGTCCCAGACGTATGCTCTTGTACAAGTAGAATTCTGAGGAGCATTCCGAATAGGTACATGACTAAGATTATGCAAATACCAGCATCATGTATCATACCAGCGAACTATGCCCTTTTTACCACGGGTTCCGGAACAGTGTGTCTAAACTAAACGCCTTAAGAGAGGCCAAGATACCGTCATAGTCCATTCCTCTCGAGTGCCACACAAGTCGGAGGGGGAAATGCGTGGAGTGTCATTCGTTCAGCTGTAACACCCTTTCGGGGCCTAGCTGCCATGACACCTGAAGGACGCTCGAGAGCTGAGATACTGCCAGGTTGCCCAAGCCTAGACAGGAGCAGTCGAGATGCTGAGGTTGGATTCAACCCACGGACCTTCCGGTCGGTAAGTTGGCGTCTTAACTACTGAGCTATATCGAGCTCGCGTGAAGAGTTAGTGACACCATCAAATTAGATGCGTCAGCAATCCTTCTATGAGGTTAATCAATACACCAGTCGAACAAGTTTTTGCTTGATTATTAACGCCATGATTCCTAGTGGTTGGAAGTCGCCTGGGCAACAGAGGACTCAACAGGAAGCTGTTTATGTTCAACCAAGTTGTCATTCTGAGTGCCTATAGGCCGCACGATTCCTTCTCTGTCTACCCAAAGGTGAAGCGAAATATTCAGTAGCATAATCCAAATCGTACCTAACTAGGGAATCTCAATCATACCTTCGTTTTCGGTTCTCTATGGAGTATAGCGTGGAAAAACTTATAAGGTTCAAGATTTTGGCAACCACACTAACCGACAAGAGCTGTTAATTGACACTCAACACTGATCTAGTGCACTAATATGAAGATGTCTTACTGACTGGTTCTCCGTCTACCTTAAAACCTGACCAACTTGATAACCTGCTCACTTGGTCTGATGAAGCCTTTGCGTCAAAAGCGAACCGTTGCCCAATTAAAAACTACCGATTGTTTACCAAGCCCTTCTGAAACTTACAAGGTTCCATTTTTTTCAAATTTTTCCGCTCCCATTCAGACTACCAGGATATCACTCAAGGAAGTTCTGCCCGCTGAAGTTACTATTGATATCGACTCGGCACACACAAAACTCATACAATCATGCTTGAAAGTTCTAAACGCCCAATAGACCACAGCACTGATCCAAGCGCAATTGAGTCGTATTCGGCATACTTGATGATCATAATTACTGCGTTCCAATTCTCGGTTATTGATCACTGACGAGCTGTGCGCTAGATAAGACCATTTGAGTCATTGGCGAACAGAGGAATCACCTGTACCTACAGCGATGTTGGAATAAGCACTAGCTTCCATTGATGCGAAGGTTGCTTGATCAGTTTCCTGAATAATAAACCCGACTGGGTTTTCACCAAGACCAAATGATTACTGTCAAGGTTGAACCGAAGTTGCTGATAGCAGTAATTTATGACACGATTCAGTCTATTGTAAAGGGTCTCCCAATTCACACTTTAATGCTCGGCATGCCCCAAGAGTTACCCCAAGGTCTTCCGCACTTGAAACACGTTAAAAATTAGGAGAGTTCCTGGCTGACCAAAAAGCACATTAAGTGGAAGAAAATATCGCTCGGTGATGACAAAACGTGCAAGCTGATCGGTTAAGTTATCTGATTTTACTGTTTTCACAGGATGGGGACGGATTAGGTAACGCATAATAGCCGGATTCACGACGAGACTTTTAGCGTTTGGTTGTTTCAAGTGAGTTAATTCTCATTAACATATTGTTCGGGAGCTGTGAAAATTTCTGAAAGGTTTGCATTGGTATATTTTTGTTAAAAAATACTCAACGTACTTGTTTTGGATATAGATTACCGCGATAGTTTTCCGGGTCGGAATTCACCAATTTAACCCTGTGAATTGAGATGCCTAGTGGACTGAGTGCACCAAATGTCGCACAGGCAACTTAGAATGTACAAGGCGTAAGTGCATTTTGTACGGTTGGCTAGCATCCAGTGCAGAATACACAAGCTGTTTGGACGGGGCCAAATTTGCTGCTGTCTGTGAGCCGGTGAATCCGATGGGAATTCGAAGGAATAAGGTCGATTGACAAATTCGCTAGTGCCTATTGAGACCCACCAGCTAGCCTAAGCATGATGACATTGCATGAAGTGCTACCGCATTAACAATGAGGTACTGGTACCACCGGTCAATCCCTTTACGTTTCAGCATAATACCGCGCTTCCCCCGCGCAATACCATGAAATCAAACACGCTGGGAGCCGCCCAAGTAGCAATGGCGAACTATGTAGCACAGACGCAGTGGTGACCTACTTTCACCGTCAACAATTTGGGCCAACCTATCTCAACTTGCCCGTTGGCAACCCGCGACTGGTACAACAAGAGGGAGCCGGTGTCCTGCAAGTTCGATTCTGCTCATGAAGATATAGGTTGATGCAGCTACTACTCGGAAATCGATAATGGATATTTTACGCTCTAGCTTTATAGAGACAAAGCGGTGACCTAAATTCAAGCTCTTAAGTTACAATAGGCTTTGTTTTATCGTTCAGATGTGCTTGGATCAAGCAATTTCGTTCTTTGGATCAACCATCACCCGAAGTAACTCAGGGAAGTCAGTAAAAAATTTAAGGATAAGCTTAGAGGAAGGAACTTTTTCACTGAGTCATTTCTGACCACTTTGCAAACCAGCTCTAAAGGGGAAAGTGCTTCTCGTTTGAACGTAACCAGCCCGCTAGCTGTTTTTCCAACTTTTTACCACTACTACCATGCAAGCAGTTAATTACCGACTAATAAATCGCTCCACTGTTACATTGATTGACCATGGGGAAACGCCAGCGAAGCATCTGGTTTTGCTGCCAAAATAATACCGTGCATTTAGCCGGACTGCAACTAGTCTGATACCGAGTTTTGCGAAAGCTGCCAGTCAGGTGGAAAACGGCCTCCTCGGAAAACAGGGCAGAACACGTCTCCACAACTTAAAAACCAATTTCAAAAGGCTTGTCATCTCTCTAAACCATCCCAATGCAACGAGTGGACCTGCATACCAAGGAAATTTTCAAATTCGGACCTCCCTTGCTAGGTCATGCGTCGTCGCGGTTTGCAACTGTTAGTCCAGTGTCAGATGAATCAGCTTGGTGTGGATAGTAGAGAAAGGGGTTGACAGCTTCTTCCAGCTCCAGTGTCGAACGAGGTGTGAGCTACGGTCGTTACCGCGTTAATTTGTTTTGATAGATCGTGCTTCTTGTGTCTTATCATCCATCTAACTAGCACAACGGGCGAGACCATCGGGCACTGTCTAGCTGTGCGGCCGTCATGCGATCCAGAGAACGCTTATTATCGCTCGGCTGGGTTTCAGCGGATCTCACCGTAATGGGCTCGTTGCATTTAGCTTACCTCGCATCTGAACTCGTGTTTTAGCGTATGCAATGAAGGAGGATGCCACTAACTAATCTTTTGATGTCGGAGCTATTCAGCGGAGCACAGGCGCAGCAGCTGGGTTGCATGAGCCGATGATTTTTTTATAAAGACGACACAGGCTTTCTGAACTAACGGTTGTTCGCAACTGATGAGGAAGGTTAGAACGAAAACAGTTTGATACTTCGGCAGTCAACCGTACTTCGGGTTGAAGGCAACAATACGGGTGGCACAGAGCACATACATATGAATATTTTAGGAAACTCACTTTTCTTTGAAATCTTTGATAACGCGATTTATGAAGAACTGAGCGGCTTCTTGCATGTTTTGGATGTATGGAGCAGGTGCGGGTGTCTGTGGGGTTCTTTTTACAAAAACAAAAACACATGCTTACCACACTAACCCAACCTAAAGCGAGTATGGATTCAGCAACCGCAGAAAGGTGGTTAAAATATTGACTGCTTCGCTTTTTATCCTTATATTGCTGAAAATAATAAAGGAGATATGTGTAGAACGGGATTTACTTACCACCACGGCGGAAATTGGCTCACCACACTGTTTCAATAATCCCTCAAGATGTGATTCTGACGGCTTGCCATGCTGAGCAGCATTTTCAATTATTTGTCGCTGGCAGACGAAGCATTTCTGAACAAGGTCACTCTAAACAAAGATAGACGGGAGGAAGAGCAAACGATACCTGTTCCTTCACGTCGCCACCAATCTTTTTGCTCAGTGTCAGGAATTCAGCAAGAGGTCCAGAAATTAAGTCATCGTACTCCTTCAGAGAGTTACTGCTTTTGGGGTCCCCTAGATGTAATGAAGGAGAATCCGACAGTACTCACCTTTAGAAGTGAACTGAGTGCGCGTTTGTGGACAACGGTTCATTCCGGTATCCGGAGAGCTCTCCAAACACAAGACGACCTTTTCAAGCCGATCTAAAAGTGACTCAAGCTTATCCATACCTACAACCGTATGAAACCTCTGGTAATCAGTCGGATGAAATAAGCTGGACTTTCTCACAAACGGACTTTTGGGTTTTTATATCTGAGTATTTAGATCCCGATTATAGTTTTGTCGAACTCAAGGAGTACGGCCGCGACACTTCACTATATGTTGAAGTTACGAATGTTTTACATGAATTATTTTTTATATGGAGACGATTAGTTATTAGGATATACTGTTAGTGAGCTTGCGCGAAGATGCCGGCGGCGTGATCAAGGCATTTGGGTGAAAAATGTTAGTTCAGTACAGCGTTTGTTAAGTTGGGAAAAAACAAGGATCACGAAGGTTTGTATCTCAAATACATTCCAACTTGAGGTTTGCAGTCAAATTTTTGACAGCGATCAGTACGAACACGGGGTAGTGAGAATCCAAAGAAGACTATAGTTACGGGACTCGAGGTGGATCAGTTGACCTTTATGAATCTAAACTGGACCACTTCGATTCTGCTAACAGCTTTATTTGGAAACTCCCCACTTCATTCTTTCCTGCTGTAGTCAATCCGCTCAAATTTGCTAAGCCAAAAAGACACTATCTTCTGCAAGTCACTCTGCCGACTTCCTACGTTTCCATATGCCGACCAACTGCCAAGTTTGATTATCTTTGGCCATGGCGTGCATAAAATATGAGACACCATTAACAAGAGTGATCGGAGGCTCAGCAGGTGACCAACACATGACTCACTTGTGATGATCGATCTTTGGCTCGACGAGCTTCTGAATTGACAAGCGGGGTGTGTGCATCCTGAAAAGCGCTAGAAAGAAGCAGCAAACAAGTGGGTGATCGGGGCCCACTCAGGTAGTCCAGAAAGAGCAGCAGCTGATCCTCACCACTGACGGTGACAGTGTGATCACTTTGGCTTTGGAGCTGGTTCGCAGGTAGCATAATGTGGTCAAACGATTTGTACTATTCCGGAAGTTAGCACTGCGAAGCAACAGTGTGAAGCCAGAACAGAACTGCAACAGGCATTTTCCATCGTCCGTCCCTAGACTAAGACTGCCAGCAATTTGGACTCCAACAGCTGCAAGTTTAACTGCTTGCGTCGTCACGTCATCGGTAACCATGACCTTTGGACTGTAGGTCCGATGTAAAATACCACATAGGGTTATTAAGTCATATTTTGCAGATTCGGAGCTACAGTCCTTTGAGGAACAAGCAGAGATATGAAAGGCAGCGGTGGACATTTTGATCAACACAATCATCCACTGGTGTTGGCAAACGAACTGTGCAGAAGTGACTGTCCACAAGGACCAGTCGGCCAGGGGTGATTATGGTTGATGGTTTATAATTCTGGCTGTACATCCTATTACAACGACTTGTGACAAGGCCGAAACCAGGAGAACAGCGAGATAATAATTTCGTTTACAATACTTACGTCATCCAGCGTTCTTTCCGAGATAAGGCGCATGGTGATGGAGAGATAATCCAGGGTTTACGGTTTGGTGGATTCTATACTCTTGGTTGGCAGTGCGTCATATGATCACGATAACATTCACTATATGTGCAGCGGACTGGACATGACCATGGTAGGTTGTGCTTTGAACAGTTGTCCCTCAGTAGAACAGGGTATGTTGCTTTCGTTGCGATGAGACAGATTATCACAAGTGTTCAAGTTGTATGAACCTGAGTGGACCAGTGAGCGAACGCCGTGGGAGTATTTCGATTCTACATACATTAGAGGCTGGGAGTGAGTCTCCCATGATCATATGAATGACGAAGTTGAACATGACAGATGAAAGAGGACATCGTTGCCTGACACCAGTTGAGGAAGTGGAATCAGGTGAGAGCTCCCCGTAGACCATCACACGTCCACGGGAGTTGGCCAGCAGCCGGGAATTTAAGGACACTTCTGCTCCACGGATACTGCCATAGTTCCTCAAGGCCCACAGAATCAGAGGCACCCTTCATGTCAAGTAAGACTTCCATCGTAGGTTGGTAGGGGGAGTGTCGCTGTTCCAGAATCTGTGTGAGTGAATAGGTGATCTGAATAGGTGAACTGATCACAGTGCTTAGGTTGCGCTGGCTTGGCCACGTACTTCGTGTGCCAGTCGACCGACTTCGTCGAAGGGTTCTTTTCGCACAACCACGTGAAGGGTGGAAACGAGCCAGGGGAAGTCAAGAAATGACTTGGCAGCGAAGTACAAAATCCATTACTAGAAAACTCAGCTGCGCTGGTTATTGCCGTCTCTCAGGATAGGGACCCCGAGACGGGCCACGTCAATGGTTAGAGACATTGTCGGACATGACCCAGTCGCGCCCTCAAGAGCACTGGTGCATCCAAGCTATTGCCTTCAACGCATAGCTCCCTTCCCGATCTCTCCACTTAAAAGTCCACTGACAACCGTGTATTTACGCATCAATTATATCAGCCCCTCCTTCCAATGCGCAGCTACCTAACCCACCTTCCCAAATCATGGGTGAACGAAACTGTGGCAGCAAGTACGCGGTTCTTACAACTAGAAATAATGATGATGATGTGATCACTTCTTTCCCTTTCAAGAAGGAGCCCAGCTTGCTCTTAAACAGATCCGCCCCTCGCTGTGTTCAGCATACCTTCGAAGGATGAGACCAGACAGCACCACTGATGACAAAGCTACAAGGCTAATGCCACGGTGGTTTTCACACACTGTGCGCGTGTCACTTTTGAAGATAGGAATGGTTGTCGGTGCACCGCATCCTATAGGTAGTTTCTACGTAAGTACTGTCAGGTACGCAAAAAAGCATGATCTGCCTTTGAAGAGGACTGGATACAAACCTTCCAGTCCTGGTGCCTTTTCTCAAGTTTCAACAGGGATGCTCATTCTCCTTCTTCTGAAAAGCGATCAAGGTTTACAGTTCACCTGCTCGCATGCACTGCCTCCAGGTGCTATGTTGCAGGAGGTTAGCTAAACTGTTCCACGAAGTGTTCGGCCCATTTTCCCACTCGGCGTTTATGCGCAAAGAACACAATTCTCTGGGTTCCGAACCAGCAAAGCGCGTTCAAATCTCGGTCTGAGTGCAAAGCCCACGCGATATACTCTCCTGTCTAGGTTTGGGCAACCTGGTAGTATCTCAGCCCTCAGTTTCCCTTCGGGTGCATGACAGCTAGGCACTGAATGGGCGCTACAGCTGAACGATTATTACCTACTTATACGCGATATATTCCACGAGTCATCCCTTCTGGATCACCAGACACATGGACAGTGAAATGTGAAAGAGGTGAGTTCACCCTTGGCGCTTAACATGCATGACAATGCTTGGGTGTTGTATG
This sequence comes from Opisthorchis felineus, assembly GCA_004794785.1. Classification (NCBI taxonomy): domain Eukaryota; kingdom Metazoa; phylum Platyhelminthes; class Trematoda; order Opisthorchiida; family Opisthorchiidae; genus Opisthorchis; species Opisthorchis felineus. The sequence goes on along the minus strand of SJOL01006425.1, from coordinate 34,540 downwards.
AGTGTTCTAGAGAAACAGGATTAATCCATTTTACCGGAGTGCAAGGTCTGGGCCAGCACTGTCTACTTGCCAACCTGGCATAGATTACGGACAGCGGAGCGGATAAGGCACATCGGTCATATAACTAAAAACCAAATGGTCCAGTGACGTTTACTTGTGGGTGGAGGGGGGTGGAAAGGGACATCGATCGACGATGGTCGATAATGGTGCCCGTTCCCAAAAAGGGTACTCGCAGTGAATGTAGTAGCAACAAAGGTGTTAGTTTGATTCCCGTTTTAACAAGGCTTCTGGAATCACTGATTATTCGTCTTACGATGGCACGCGAATTCTTGACCCGTGAACACCAAGCGGAAGTTCGACCGGATAGAAGCTGCGTCGAACACATCTCCCAACTCCGCCAGGTGTTAGAGAAACGCCATATGTCCAGACGACCCAGAATCTTGGTGTTCCTTGACTTCAAGAGTGTCTTCGGATCTGTCGATCGGTTAGTGGTGTTAACAGCACTTGCTCAACTGGGTATGCCCCAGACGTTTGTGAACATCATCCGATTCCTATATTCATATACTTTTAGGCATACGAGAGTGTATCGTGAGCCTTCAAAAACCTTGTCTACAAAAAGTGTGGTCCTACAAGGATGTCCACTCTCTTCGTTCTCGTCCAAATTCATCGCTGATAGGATAATGAATCAAACACTGCAACGTCCTCAAAACCCCGGGGTTCAAATCGTTGCTGGTGAGAACCTTGTCGAGGTGGAGTACGCAGACGATATTGTCCCCATCTCCGAAGTCGAAGCCGGAGTACATCATCAACATGATCACTGACAGCATGACATAACTGTTCAACACTGGTGCTTCATTGCCACACAACCATGGTTGAATGCCTTATTACGAAGAAAAGCATAAAAATGGATGGGGAAGGGACTTAGTGCTGTCCCGTCACAATCATCTCGAGACGCCTACACATCCACACTCATTCAGGCAATCTGGATAAAAACTGACAACAAGAACACCATTGACATAGATTAGCAGCCATATCTTGAAGCATCTCCAATCAGGCGCAGTGGGGATCACG
>SJOL01006425.1:4122-31866 GCA_004794785.1 Opisthorchis felineus | reverse complement strand
GAGGTTGTGGAGGATTTTACATACCTCGGTAGTTGTATTACCTCTGACGGAAGTATGTCTGATGAATTCACTGCACGAATCTTAAAGGCCGGAATCACGTTTGCTAATTTGCGTCACTTGTGGTATATCATTGGGTCTCAAGTGTCGTGTGTACAGGCCTATAGTAAGGGCTATATTGTTTCATGGTTAAGAAACATGGCCCCTGCGAACAGATGATGTGATGCGATTAAGGCTTTTGACTACCGATACCTCGGAAGCGTTGCTGGTGTCAGATGGGGTCAACGGGCTTGTAACGAGGGAATTGGAAAAAGGGGTATTTGGTTGTGCAGCAGGTACTTCAGTTGCGGTGCGTAGCAGTCATGGCGCCCGGAGGAAGCAAGAGGGTTGAATTATGGCCAGGTTGCCCAAGCCTAGTCGAAGTGCGGAGGTTCGGTTCGAACACGGACTTCTTCGGCTAGATGGTGAACATGGCTGTTTTCTAGCCAGCACACACTTTCAGCACAAGCACTCACACCGCGTTGGTCTGGTGGGTCGAAAATACCGAACATGTGGAAGAAGTGGAAAATGCTGGAAATGTCCCCCAGATTATTCCAGTTTATTCGTTCGACAGGTCCTCGGAGGCCTGTCAGTGGAACCTTTGAACCAGATGCAGAAAAAAACGTTTGAGCCGGTGGACAAAAATTCAGTTGGTCACCTGCTACTTCTAAGTCAGACTGTTGGCATTTGACAGAAACGTGAATTATGGATATGGAGTCCCCTTCGGTCTCAGAAGTTGTCAAAATATTAGGGAATGGAAAAACTCCGTTTCCAAACTGAGCCTAATGTTGGCGTACCGAGAGCTTAGCAGCTCAGAAGTGCTTTCCGCTTCCTCAAGTAACTTCCTGATGGCCAGATTGACGTCCACACGGCGCCTATAAAGACCCTACGGGAGAATCACATTTTTGATCCTGTTTAGGGCTTGTTACAAAAATATAGGCTACTACAAGACCCAACGGCCTTCTCATTACAACACAAACTGATGGGTTAGATGGGCCATGAGATCTGTGAGGTGGGCGGCCATCTAACCAGCGCAAATTATGAAGTTCAACTAGGTTGTCCATAGTGTCTATAGTTCATTTTTCCCAAAAGCGCCTGAGTTACCTCGGTATTGATATTCGATATTTCCATCACACGCAGCCAATGCACCGGGGAGTCTTCGTATATCTTCTGCAAAAAGGCCCCGTTTCCGATATAAAGCAGCATGGATCGCATTGCCGCGATGTATAGTGGGTCACTAGCAGACAAACTGGTGACAAGCCGATAGCCAAAATGACGAACGTTGGCAAAAGCTGTCCCGGTTTTCTCGATTTGATCTCGTATCCACCCTGTCTGTCGGGACTCACACAAATGTCCACGTAACTACGTTTGAGTATTGTTAGCTGCCATCAAAATTGACCCAAAAACGAGCTGTCATACTAACATAAGCAACCGATATCATTTTCTGCGACTGCAGCACCTTTGTAGACATCTACGGTTACCCCGTCACACTCAATCTTCCCTGATTCCACACCTTATCTCTCGACAATCAGTTCTTACGTTATTTTTGCGGTCAGGCATCCACGATCCAAATGCCCACAAGAGAGGCGGTTTGTAAATCATGTGGCAAAACAGGACATTTTCAGCGTGTTTGTCGACCATAATTCACCACCTGTGTCTCCAAATACATATGATCCTGGCATCTCTGATTTAGCCAGGCTCCAGCAACGTACACGACCCTACATTTTAGGAAACCGGGAGGCCTGACTACACTTTTCATTACTCCTTAATAGATTTCTACAATCAATTATCATTCAGTCCCTGTGTCCGAGTTACCCCCCTCTAAACACAATCCAACGGACCGGGTGAATGTCATGGCTCTCCTTTGTGTTCATATTACTGCTTCCTATTAACCATACTTTCGCCTTTACTTTCAGCTTACGTACGTCTATTCTTAGACAAGTAATGTGCTATTCATTCTACATTATTCAGTCTTGTTTTCGAGCTCAATCAGGATCTATACACCATCCGTAAGACAGACATGGTTCAATCACGCAGTCAGTGGCACTTCTACATCAACTCTATCGACTCCAGTTTGCAGCTGCCCAGTTTCCTGTTCCTTCAGAGCGATATACAGAAGGAACTATCTGATTATGCATTCGCCTCTAATGATAGTCAATATCTCCCCACTCCTTCATTTCCCAGTGACCGGAATTGTAGCATCTGAAACCAACCAAAACCAATCGTTCAGCCGTAACACCCCTTCGGTGCATAGCTTCCATGCCACCTGAAGGAAGCACAAGGGCTGAGATACTGTCAGGTTACCCAAGTCTATAAAGAAACAGTCGACATGCAGAACCACGGACCTTCCGGTCAGTAAGTTAGCGCCTCAACCACCGACCTACCTCGAGCTTAAACCAAACGTACTCTTGGCACATAGTTTGAAGCTGATAAACTGAACCGAACTGTGCCGGAAGTTTGGCCAGATACAGACGGCAGTGAAGCATCAGTGTCAACACTGATGTTGCTGTCTTTGATGATGATGAGACGTCTTTCACCAAACAACCGAAGTCACCACCCGTTATGGTACGGGGGTCCGGATTCCAAACGCACCACCTTAATGTGCTTCTTTCGGGCTTAGTCATCCCACCCGGCTGTTCATTTCACCAACCAGTATAACAACACCGGAGAACGAAGAGCTGCAAGGGCAGACGATAATTCCTGAGTGCCCGTGCTGAGGAAAATGGTTTGTTTGGGATAACATAGATTTAGCTGTTGACGTAAAAGATTGATCTACACGGCATCGTGTAGCAGGGTCTACTTGGGGACCTTGACCGGAGCAAACGGCTCAATAGTATTATCTGCTAGACTGTGGAGCGGCGGTCTTTTTCGAGGACGCGGTAAGGCACACATATTCCACTTCCGATACTACTGCACACAACAGATGTGTGCAGAGCACATCTGGCTACGGGTATGATCTAGGGTATAAGCTAATTTGGACTACGTCGGGTGATCTGTCGACTGTCACGGTCAATCGCTGGGTGGTAAGGGTGAACAGTTTTCAAGGCCGATCTTTTCTAACCTGCCCTTCTCCGAGAGGAGGCAGTCTCACTGTTTACCTAAAAGTGGATATCCTATTCACGTGGAAGATACACCTTGCTGCATTCGCACTCCTATTACAGGATACGGCACATTTCCACTCCCAAAACTGCCTGATATCACGATTAGTCGTAGTGGGTGGGACGAAGCTTCAAGCAGCGTAGGCCGCAAGATCGCTGCAGCACACGAGCCTGACTAATACGTCGACGGCAGCTGGTATGCAGATCATGAGTAAAATTTAGGATAAGGAAATAGATGGAAACTTCTTTGGCTGACTTCGTTTAACTGGGCCTTGCAAATAAATAGATTGTGCAAAAATCAAATCGGCAAAGCTACGGTCATGGTGTTAACCAAGAGTAGGCGCGGCTGTAACAAAACAGGTGAATGGATTGATTAGAAGCATCTGGGAAGTTGCACAGCAAAAGCCACTACCGAGAAATACTTTTTATATATATGATATAAGTAGAAGAATCCTACGTCCCCAATGAGGTTGATAACCGGGGGGGGGGTGGAAATGAAGCTGCTGTATCTGTAGATACAGTGCAACATTGAGCTGTGGAAAGCAGCAACGAAAACGTGACAGCGACATTCGAGAGCATAGCGACTGTGAGAGTAAACAAGCGCGACAAATCGACGACAGGCAGAACATAAGGCCCCAAACGCCTGGGCGGTGCAGCGGCCAATTGGTACGGCTCGCAGCTGATTGGGCATAGGAACAAGACGTCCGGTCTGAGGTCCAAGTTCTACTCAAGGTCTGATTGGTCAAAGCTGTGGGCCCGCACTCAGAACATCGGTCGCTGGTATCGCGTTCGGAAGACTTTCGCATTCCTTGGACTTTACACTTGCGTACATTTTGAATACGATGCGCTGCACATGGCATCTGATTACGTTCAGGCGTTCAATATATTCAGTTTAACTTTGGTAACTATCCTGCCGGAAACGCTAGGTTGGTGGTCTACGCAGTATCCCGGACAATAAAAAAGAGTGGAAGGAGTAATCCAGTAGAGCTTGCCCGCATCGGCTAACTAAGGTCACCGTGGCAGTCAGAAGTTTCACCTCGCGTGCTGTTTAGTCGTGCCGATAGTAGATTAACTCACATGCCAAGAGCGAGCGAACGCTTGACGCAAAATGTATCACGTCACGTGAGCTACAGTACCCCAGGTACAAAAGGCTCAAACAGCTAAAAACTAAACAACCGCCTTTGAAGCTTGTTGGTCCGGCGGGATAAGTCTGTGGCTTGGGACCTCCATCAACGTGGACCACGTTTGGAGCCCCGGATCAGTCACCCTCACCATTTTGCACCTTTGTTCCCTCGGCGAATAAATTGCAAGGTTCATACTAGTTATTTTGTTTTCTAACTTTGAAATGCTTTCGTCTGTTATTGAGCAGGCAGTGGCAACATACAGTCCCCAAGACACTGAACCTGCAGTAAAAATATTTCCGCATGACTTTTCGCTTCAGGAAGCTTCAACTTTGCCGTCAGTCATCCATATCAAAAATATGACTACTTAGGATGAAAAAATTTGAAAGCCGCAATTACTAATCAGATCAACAAATGTAAAATTAGTGTTGCGTGCGGCCGCGTTTATTTTTAGACACCTGGAACCAAAAATTTTGACTCCCCTCTAGCCCCAAATTGGAGGATGTAACACAGATAGACTGAGAGCCGGCGAGAAGTTGGAGATCGTTGGAGATCATCTTAAGGTGTGCGTACAAATTTTGCACTGCTAAACGAACTGTGGCCTTTGGTACTCCAATGATCGTTGAGCTGAATCTGCCGCACGCTAATTTTATTGAGATTTACCGGCATATACTCTAAATTACATGTCACATTTTACTGTTACATGTCTTCTGGATAGCTTAGCCAGCCGGAAGGGCAGTTTCGTGGGAACCACCGAACTCTCGTTCCGTCTGCATTCTGTTGTTAACTTACCTGCTGATGGATTGATACATAGGATTGAGAATTTTGCCCAAGCCCTCCATGTGTGGTTTGTACTCACCGTTCCGTGGTCTCCATTCATCTGACAGGCACAAGAGGAAAACTGCGTGGCGTAGTTCACTGAGTTCTGTGTCAGTCGGTAAAAAATTTCCTTACCATATCACCCTGTTTACTAGTAGGGTCTGTAGTGAAAAACTATCTGCCAAACCCTATTTAACAAAAGCGGCGGTTACCCATGGGAAAGCAATTAGACGGCCGTAGTTGTGCTTCACAGACGGCGGATTTAATCCCGGCAACAATCTTCATAGCGACTCGATGCACACACTTAATGATGGTCACGCGTTTCTTACACCCTGAATAAACAACTTGGTTGTAGCCCTAAGAAGTGATCCAACGTAGGGGGTGTCTGCAGTTTACCTGTGATTAGTGGGGAGAAATGTGCATCAAACAATCTCAGGAACAAGGAATTTTTTCAGCCGGACTTTTTGATGAAGCGGAGTGGAGATACTTTTGTATCTGGCTTCATAGTATCTTCTGGTCCATTTTTACTAAGTCCGATGGAAGCGTTTGCCGAGCTTCCGGAGAAAGACGTGGGGGTATACATTTTTTCATTAAAAAAGGCTTTCGGTGTAATGACCGCTGCACTGCAGCATCGACTCCCGTTCAAAGTCTACCGGTGTTGGAACTTGAAAATTATGGGCCACGCGCAAAACACGTGTGGACCAAATGGCCCACTGGGTAAGCCGTCAACAAAAGTCACAAAGATGAGTGGCCCTAGGGGGGAGTCTTCAGGACCTCCAATGGAGATGGGTGCAGAAGAACAGCATGTCAATCGAACATTCACCTGGAAGGCTCTACTCAATGAAAGCCTTAATCAAACGCAGTATTTCCCGCGGGCCTCGAATAAGTGGAGCCGTGGAACGTGAAGAACCTGATCGGATACTCTTTAGCAGTTGAATAATATGGCGGCAACTTTGATTCTGTCGCCTGTGGCTTGTATCGAGCTGTACACAAACACGAGTTTGTTGGTCATTCAAGAACAGTGTTTGAGTATAACATGTTGAGCCCGAGATAGCATTTTGTTAACCATGGGTTGAATTTGAACGCCCCACATCTGAATGTCTTCATTCACCTGGAGTGGTATGCCAATGAGGCCGTAGGCCTTTAGCTGCCGAGAGAAGAGCGGTCACCAGGCCAGTAGACAGGCGTGACCATCGGCTACTTCCGACCGAAAAAAGGTTGCCTACTTCACGAGGATGAAGAAATACCAAGTAGAAACATTTTACCAAACCGAGTAATTCTTTCTCCAGGATGGTGCATTCCTGCCGGTCACAGCTCGCTTGGAGGGTCTGCATTGTGAAATATTTTAGGAATATTTTGCTCCATATGGATCATACTAGTAGTTCCACTGTGCTAAAATTAACTATGCTGAGGTCACTGAGCTAGAATACAAGGTTGATCATTGGTAGCTGTAGGCTTCAGATACTGGTATTAGGTCACACATGCGCCCCTTGTTTGTAACCCGCAAGCATAGACCTGCTGACCTAGGCCTTCGGCGGTATCTGATATAGCTAAATAGTAAGTTTCCATGGGTATCTCATTACTGCGGACTGCTCGCGCAAGTTCAATTGATTGATCTCTGATTTTCAGCAGCTGCACATCTCACGAAATGCCAAATCGCCTTCTGGGTCTCCTGAGAAATGTACGTGACAGAATTTCTGAATTCACTTTTGAGGCCTAGGGTTGCTGCCTTCGAGGAATTTAAGGATAAATATGAGTACATTGTGGCCACTACCTCCAACAGCAGTCTTACCTATCACTTACTCAACGAAGTGTCTTGCGTTGGTGGCAAGCAGATTCAGCATGAGTGGTGTTTGGCCCGCACTAGGTCTGGTCGGTTTGTCGGAACGCTGATCCCAACCGCTCTGATACTCTACCTGAATCACACCAATTCAATGTCCACTAGACCTGACATGCTATAACGCCATCCAGGAGGCCCAGCAAGTGTCAAAATCACCTACCAGCATAAGACACGTATGGTACCCGGATGAGATTTGAAGGGGGATTTGTACGAGAGGCAAGCCCACTTCCGGTGAATTTGAGGGCCAAATTTAGAAGAAAACAAAATAAAAATAATTGGTCTCGTAAGAGGAAGTTCTAATTCACGTTGCATTAAAATGGGGCGCAGGCGTGGTACTAGAAAAAATGAGTGGACAGGGTCCATTGTAAATACAACGCAACGTCACGCGCTATTTAGCACTTCGACCAAGCCCGTAAAACGGTATATCACTCTACGTAAGTCAAAGCACCGGAGGCATCTGTTGTGAGCCAGTCCTCCTTGAGGACGATTATGGACGGTCATCCAAAGAGAAGCCAGCGTTTGAGAAGCAGATTTGCGGTTGAACAACTAGGATAGTTTGAAGACAACAGATTCGCCATTCTTGGTGTTACGAGGGTGGTGAGCAGAAAAGCTAGATAGGAGGTTAGCGGGGTTAATGAGTCCACGGTGGCCTCGATTCCAAGGATTAGAAGGGTCAGCTAAGCGCAAGCGTCTACTTTGTGGCTCGATGTTTCCAGCGACATTTTCCCCTCTGTGGTGTGTATTTTGCCATCAGGAGCCCTAGTGTGCACCGAAAACTTGTTTCAGGGAGACGAAGGTAGCAGTCCAATGGAGAAAAATTTCGGTGATCGCTGCTTTCAGCGCACGGAGTGTCATGTTTTGGACTCATAGATTTCCAAAGATTTCAATAGTTGCAGCAGAGACACCCTCTTCTTTTTCCTGGGCTTCCGAGGGCGACTTTGCCTTTTTAGCTTAGAATGGCGCTCGATATATATAGCCTCTACAAGGATCGTGTTTGGTGGTTTGTAGCATCCAAAAGAAACTTGTTTTTGTGGACGACTGCAAACTGCATCTAGCAAACGTCCCAAATTTTTTCGTTGCCTCAAGGCGTCATTGCACGCGCTTCCTTTTCCCGCCTTAGTAGACACTCAACTTTCCTCTAGATCCTGCCTTTCTCCGACAAAATCGTTCTCGACTGAAGCAAACCCGCCTCATTTAAATGGTAACGGATTCATAATTCTTCTCAAGGCAATCCAATTGTAGGTTGTTTTCTTGCTGAATCATGCTCTAGTCAAGCTTTCTACGTCCAAGGCATTCTGCTGGTCGACTCAGCTCTTTTGGTCATAGCTCAACCCAATAATCTTTTCGAACTAAATTTCACTGACTCTCTCTATGCATACATCTATGAATCCGTAAATGGGTCTTTTTACGTTGGAATATCTGGGCCAATACGATTGTGTACCATATAAGAAAGGATACTGAGCCTATGTGTATTGCCGCGGGATACCTGCTGGTTTAGCAGGAATCCCTCAAAGTTTACGCGTCTGCTCCGTTTTGTTTCTCTATTTTATTTATTGTCGGCATTGTTATTACCATGTTTAGTGATACTTTCGACGGTCCTTGTGAGGGTTAATGTAAGGTTTCAATGGGTGAACTTGTGTTGTCGTAGACAATTCTACTTCTCTCGCCCACGGTTGCCCTTTTGGTACTGTTGGTCCGGTGCCCAGATTGCTGGGTTTCAATCCTAGGGCCCGGATATTGCATATGGAGCTGCAGGCTCGCCGTTGCAAAATTAGTCAGTGGGCAACTATCACTTGGTTATCCTGGCACTACCTCTGTCAACCAATGTTCCAGGAACGTGTCCGTGGAAACGTCACGTGGTTCACTCACATCTGGGACTCTTAAACGCGCAAGCACTCTGGACAGTGAGCGTGTTCTCACGCTGCCAAATTACATGCAGCATGACGATCAGAAGTGTTCTCAACAACCGCATTCAGTACGAGAATTAATAAGCGCAAAGCCGGATGAGATACTGCTCCCAGAATTTTTGTTAAGCGGCTTGCCGCATCACATTTGGTCCAATTTAGCTAGGACCATGAACAGTAAGTGAATACTTGCGGGCAGGGAGACGAAGCACTTAAAATTCCCACCATGATAGCCCACAGTACTGACTCTTTCTTGAGTAGCAACATTGGAGGCTGGGAAGCTGTCTCCGCCAGCAACTTGCGAGTGCCTTGCTAGATTTAACTTGCGAGTCTCGAAGACGCTTGTGTGGACGTTTGCCACACCTACTAATAAAATCTCTTCGCATACTTCCCCATTCCCTCCGGTTACAATACTTGCTTTGGAAGATACAGTGTCCGTGCTTCATTTCGCAGTCCACAATTGATATTAGGCACATCTCTGACACAGATTAAGCCGTCTCAGAAGCCTTGGCACCCACCACATTTGTTAACTGATAATCGCATATTTGTCCCTAAAATGTAGTGCCCTCACACTGTGACGACTCAGGGGTTCAGCGCACGTCGTCTGTGACCCCGAAAACTCCTAATATCTCTTCCGAGAGACAAAGACTCCATGCCCCATGATGCGCCGCCAGTATTCACGCAACCGATCACTCCCATTAGCAGGAAACACACAGGTTGCGACGTTCCGTACGGTCTGCCGCACTTTGGCATACGTGCATCCGTCCAGTTGTCAAGCCGACGCATTGTTTCACCTAGCACTTACCGCGACGTTTGTCAGTGGGCCCACAGGTTCTTAGCCCTTCAAAGATTTAAAACCCATCGACGTCCAGCTAGCCTCTTGCGCGTTTTCAAGATGACGGATAACCAGCTTGGTCAAGTTGCTTTAACTTCCCTGGACCCTCATTAACTTTGAAGTGTTTCACCCACCAATTGACATGCCTCCATTGTTTGGTTCTTTGACCTGATGATATATTCATTGTTGACACCTCAATGGAGCCAGTCGGAAAGTGCTTGGTAAACCCTGGGCAGAAAACAACAACCACCTGGCAAATAACAAACAACAGTATACCGCAGTTTGGACCATTATTACTGATCCTCCTCAACGCAAGTTTCGCTGATGAAGGGGTTCTAAAGACTGTGTATCGCCCTGCCGCTGACTGCTCCGCAGAACGCTTTCATTGACGTCTGACAGTTTTGCCGTGCTCGTCTGGCTTCATTTCATCGCTGGTGGAATCATTACTTCTGGTTAGCTCGGTAATATTATAAAAGAGAAGCTCGGACGTAAGCCTGCAAAGCTTGCAAAAAGCACTGCTCTATGAACTCACGTTTTCCCAAATTGATTCACGCTAATTTGGGCCAATTTGCTTGACACGGAGATGATGTAAAGATCTTTTGATCACCCTTTAGCGTATCTCACTCTCCCAATACAAAGCGCAAGCGTCTGATGGCTTGCTTACCTGCGGTGTCTGTCCGGTGCACACGGTTTCCAGACGTCTCGTACGTTGCAGCTACATGTTAAAAATCGTCAAATTAGACAATCTGGTTAAACGACTTTCCAAACAAGTACAAGCCGTTGGATGAGCAGCATGCGTACCGGGAGTACCGCGATTTATCAAGGACTGAAACAAGTTAAGACGTTTAAGCAGATAAAGCAATAGCAGTTGCTGTAGGGCTCGTTTACGGATCCGTTTACCGAAATTCTCAGATATTGATTACACACGTGAACATTTCTTGTGAGCCCTCATGCAATGATTCGCGCGGAATTGACCCGCAATTTACCCTACTTGACCGCGTACCGTACAAACAGTTCAAGCTAGGCCACCAAATTAAGTTGCTCAATCCTTTACCTCTATATGGAAAGTTTAGGCTGTTGCTAAGCTGAGCCACAGCAGGAAACAAGGTGATCGATTAATCAGTCAATCTTTAGCCAATATCCATTCACAGGAAGCGAAGTGGAAAATTGTCCGTTTATTTGGCATTTAGACGGCTAGTGTATCATCCATCGCCTTGACATATGAGTTTCCCACGATTATGCTGCCCCTATTTGCAACCCCCGCTCCACTTTGGCATTTAGTGCGTCCATAGGAATTGTCGTTTGTTTGTCCTTACCACTTCACTCACTTGGCCTTGAGGTCATCCAGCCACATTTGTGGCCGACCTTGTGTACGTGTGACTGTCTTACGTGGGAGCCTGTTTTTTGGTTCGTACTTTTGTAGTCCAAGTGGACCATTTGTTGTGAACGAATATATACTGTCGATGTTTGCATATTTTGTGAATTGGTGCCTTACGTTAATAGTACCGTACAGGAACCCAGCTCCGACTTTGTTTCGCCTTCCTGGAGGTTAGGGCAGTACGCGTCACTCGAAGATACCGTTTGGCTGTTACAGGAATCGACATCTTACGTCGTCCTGTTTGGAGTAAATATGACAACCCTGGGAACCATTGTGAAGGAAACAGGAGCCCCGGACTTTGCGAATCCTATTGACACTGCCGAGGAAACAATTGAAATGCAGCTTACTTCGCGCCCCGGGTCTTTTGAGTCAGATTCTTTATCTAGTCACAAAAGCAATGTAGCTGCAAAAGCTTTTAGGATTGCTCAGCTCCAGGAAAATCGGGCTAAGCGAGAGGTCCAACTGCAGCGTGCTCTTCAAGAGGCACAGAGCAAAACGAAGCTAGCTAAGATCGAGTTGGAGGCGGAAGAATGCTCACCAGACGGAATCTGGGAACCAGTAGCCTCAACTGACCGGTTTATGCATTACCTGAAGCCCTGTTATATAGGCAAAAGATCCCTAGGATATGCTGGTGATATTAGACGGCCGTCTCTACGGCAAAAACCGGTCACTTCCATCACTCTAGTGACAGCCACTATGGAGCTATGGTCGAAGTATCACACTTTGATGGTAATCCAAATCATTGCTGGAGGTTCACAGGCCAGTTCGAGATTTATATTGAGAGCGGGGTGGGGGACAGAAGGTGATACAGAGGCGGTCAGAAGCTCCTGTATTCGATCCACCATTGTCAAGGCGATGCAAAGGCAGCCACTGAAGAATCTGTGGCGCTCCTGCCGGAGTAAACATACTCCGGGACTCAGGAGATTCTACGCGATCGTTTTAGTCGGCCTCATATTATTGCTTGCTCCTTACTGGAAAGCCTGTTCCTATTAGCATGACAGACCACTGGGACAGCCAAGTCTCGATCGGACTTGTGCAAGAAATGGGACGTTGTGAAATTGCGCTACGTTTCAGATTTGCGCCCGCTTGCCATCATTGAGAGAATAGTGCGTTCTCTTTCCTCACAGAGTGGGCTAATGTGGCACATGGAATATCGATGACTGGCTGGGATCCAACGTTTACGGATTCGGCAGAGTTTGTGGATACGAGCTGCAGGGTTGCACGAAGTCAGCTTCGGCCACTGACTCAAGAAGAAAACGTAACATGCCCTCCTGTGCCGTAAACATCCATCAACAAAGCTCATAGACGGGACGGGTTCGCGAGTTTCTTAACCACCATAAGGCAAGGCACAGACCATGGTCCAAAGCTCTGATCACTATGTTCACAGCCGCATCCAATTTCCGGCTGCCGGCGCTTTCTATCCATGGAACTTTCTGATAGGTGGAAGTGCATACGAGAGCATAATTCATACTTCGTTTGATTGAAAGACCGGCACATGGCTAGAGAGTGCAAGTCAACTGTTTGATGCGGACAGTCAGGTTGTAGGGGACGACATCACAGGTTTTTGCATGCACTGAAACCCAGGAACGAAGCAGGAAAAACCTCACAGTTGGATGGATATTGTGTCTTAACTCAAGGTAGTCAGCTTCCAGCACGCCTGGGAGTTATTCCTGTTAAGCTGGACACTCCAGCAGGAAGGGGGACACCGTATGAGTTTTTAGATACCGGGTCCGACATAACGTTAGTAAAGCGGGACCTTCTGGTAAAAGAGGGGATCAGGCCGCAACCCACCTCTATGGCCATTGTTACTGTATCGTCCATTACTTTGACATTGGAAATTCCCCACGTTTCTTGTCCCTATTTGTAACCTCGCTCGGAGATACCGTTTGGCTGTTACAGCCAACGCGTGCGAAATTAAAAATGCGATCATATTTGAGGATAAGAGCACACACAGTTGTTACGACATAATATATCATATTTTGATTTCTGTCGCTTCTAGTTTCACGTATAGCTCACACAAAAAAAAACAAACGCAGACGATGACTTGTGCTATATACCAGGCCGCGAGAATTTCAGGTTAACGTCCGGTTTATACAAGGGCAAATGAGACTGCATTTATTCATTGTTCGCCCGTTTCTCTTGAGGTCCGAGTAAAAACGATATAGTGCTGATCGAGTCCGGTTCAACAACGTAATTCGAACACTATTTCCTCGGTCGGGCGTTTTTTTCGTGGAATTTAAGTCCAGACTGCGAGAATTCCTGCGAGAAACGAACACAATTTATCAAAGAGCAAACGTGCGGAAATCCAGCGAATCATGCGCGCAATCTCTGCTATGAATTGATGGTACGTAGGTGTGTTCACCACGTACATATTGGGAGGCAAAAAGGTGTGGTCCTTGGTAAGTTGACAAAAGTCTGCATAGCTATCATGTGAATTGACCGACAATATGTAATTACTCCGAATGGAATACCAGGGGGTAATCATAACATCCGCAAGGATCGCCGCCCCAAACACATTCGGCAAATCACACAAAACAACTAATTAAATGAACCAACGGATTGGCTACTCTGATGCAATATGCATTCGGAGAAGGAAATCGATGGTTGCTGTGCGGCCCATAACTACTGACATCCACAATTAGCAACACCGCAAAAAACCATCGAAGAAGGAAATCAAACAATAACCCTGTCAAACTCCAGAAATATGATGGAATCATCGATTCCGCACGCGCGAATAGAGATTTCAATTCCAAATGGGCGTTAACAAAGCAACACACCGACACCAGATTATCACGGCATCGGACCATCAGTGTTGAACATTGATGTCATGCTGTCGATGATGATAATGATGAGATCATCACACTCGGAGTTAGATGCTGTCGTGCAAGAAAGGGAGGGTGCCCAGTCGGAGCCTATCACCAAGAGAAAGATGTCTCATTGTGATGGATATACCGGAACGTAGAACGGACACGCCAGAAAACCGGTTAAATCATTATCATCAGGATATACGAAGCTACCTTCAAGGGTTGTTTGTTACTGAGGTGGAACAGGCTGCTTCCGCATTATCTTTAGAGGCTGCAGTTCGCCTGGGCGGCCATCACGAAGATCCACTGCAACGCCCGAGACCCTTGAAATTAGTTGTGACCACCATAGAGAAGGCAAGGGGAGTGTCACAACGCACTCATCGTCTTAAAGGTCAACGTGTATGCAATACCCAGGCCCTTTCACCGGATTATAGAGACTGCGGGAAGCTTAAAACTGCTCTGTGAACGACGAGCCAATGGAAAGGTAGACCTGTTCACACTAGAATTTCAGGTAATATGCCAGGCGCCGAGAGTTCGGTGGGTCACCCTGTCGATGGCGTCATTGGACATGACACCAGAGGCCTGCAGCAGCTTAAGCGTTCTCATTAACGTTAGGAGCATCCCGAACAAACGCGAGAGACTGGATATGCCTGTAGCTCTGCAACCCCGCTGATAAGCACACTCACAGATTACAAACTGAAGATTGAAGTGGGCGACGCAAAAATCGCAATAAAAGGCTCGGTGGGCTGCGCTGCGGACGTTCAACAAGTGCCGATGGCGCGGTACGTTTCGCTCGGGTTGAATGTACGGTAGCTCATACCATCAGTCTAGCTGACAGAGGACGTATAGGAGAACGGGTGGTGTGGAACGAAGTGGTATCCTAGTGGATGCGATGACAAACGCATTGTCTACCGACCACCACGAACGCAGCGGTCTTGTTTCCCAACAGATTTGAGGCGATTTCCAAACTGAGGTCACTCCCTTCGACTCAGCGACCGTGATGCCCCCAGACTGACTGGATAAGTACAGCTGCAGACCGCATGCAAACCAATAAATCATAGAAATGCACGGGATAGTGTCAGACATATTCTTACATCTACATGCAGACGTGGCAAATATCCTCCACAAAATTTAAAACCTCAGCTTTGTTCTACCGCCAAAACGTCAGCTGAAACTGAGCGAAAGCTGCTGTCTCTTCTGAACAACAGCAACCAGGCTGTCATCGCATTTTGTTCGAATCATCAGGCACCACTTATCCAACCAAGTATCAAGCGGTAACACGTGGAAATCCCCGACCTTTAAAATGAAGGAAGCCGCCAAACTCGTTGTCCGATATTCTGACTCCACAAAATAGTCTGTGGGGACCTATAAGGAACCACGGCTGACGCCTGATAATCGTCTGCATAATCATCAAATGCACTTGTGTTCAGGTACGCCGATTTCGACTGTCGGTCATCCATGCAGGTGGTCTACAGGGACGGTCGCCTTGTAATCGTTAGTTTTAATATGCACGACCAGCAAAGGTCTGACTGGCAAGTGTACGCCAGCAACCGAAATCTAGATGATAAACAGGAACAGGTGGTTTTTGGTTTGTTGGGGTGTTTACTAATAATGTTTATTCCCAACTGGTGGGTGGCATGCCGTCAAGCATGATCATAATGTTGCAGTCAGAATTAAAAATGACTGTTGGGGTTTGTGGGTACAGGGCAATGCTCGGAAAGTGGACAGTGTCATAAACATTGGGCATTAATAATAATAATAGTAACTTGTAGGAAGCATGCTGATTGAGGCATGATCATGTCGTTACAGCCTGAACGCGGCAGGTAACAACACCACGGGCATGCTTATTATGTGAAAAGCCACTACAGTTTTAAGAACCGAAAAAAGGAGGACAATGTGCATGACGTACGACTAGTTCAAAGATGAGTCCTGCTGACCCGAACTAAAACTGAAAACCGTTGCAGGCCATGAGTGACCTTAGGCGGCCGAGAAAATGGCTAGGGTTACCAAATGCAAAAATGGAGATGGAGGTTGAAGAATTCGATCTGGAGTCAAATGGCAATTTTTGTCTCGAAAATATGGTTTCAATTGAAACTGAGTAGAATCGCTGGTGTCACTGTTGCAGGGAGGTCAGGTGTGAAGTATAGTGTTGATGAGGAGATGGTGCAAATGCATGGGGCCAATCGAACACCTTAAATGAATTTGAACTTTTGGAAGAGGCAAACCAAAATTGCGGCAGGAAACTGGGTTGGTTAAATCCGAACGATATGTTCAGCGGTTTAGAAAGAGGCGGTTGAGCCCAGGTGAAAATTTTGTTTGTGGTTGCGATTACAGGCTCGAGTGGGCAAGAGGCCGCGGTCGAGATAGTGAAGAAAGTAGTTGCGGGAGTACCATCAGACTGGGTACGGCAGTGCCATGCCATCATTGCACTGACATACTTCGGTTTCTGGACAGCCCCGTAACGGTCGTCAAGGTTGCCGCATTTGGACAGGGGATACGCATTTCCGTGGCAGCTGGATGCGGGTTAGACGAGGAGACTGACACAAGCAGAGTCAGGCCAATGCAGAGTCACGGGAACTTTCCAGTCAGTAGAAGGAGATGTGAGTGTCGACCGCGGACAAGCCAAATTGAATGAATAAGGGTTGCACGGGGCGTTTGCGCAACTACATCGAAGTTTGAAGCTTGGGAAGAGGGAGAATGAGGAAGGAATAGGATGAGAGCAGTAGCATCTGGTGAGTGCTAGCAAGCATCAGATAAAGCGGTGTCCAATCGAAAAAAATGCAGAACGTAGATTACAGCTCAGGACTGGGTAGATTTTGTTGACCGACCTAGAGGCCAAGTACTAGCTGAGTCAGAGTAGGTGCCTAATTATGGGAAGGTAGGGACTTAGCCGCCGAGGCAGGGAGGCTAGCCGTTGGACTAGTTGAAACAGGCGTTTACGTAGTGAGATTACATGGCGGTAGTTTGTGTCTAAGCAGAAGCAAAAAAAAATCTAATCACAGGGTCTCCGTTGTTAAAGGGGGCGGTGATGTAAACAGAGACAGCCGACAAATAATAAGCGAGATAATAGATAAGAACCGTAGTTTAACTGGAATCTACTACGTAAACTTAACAAGAATGTAGTAGTGTGGGTCGCCAGTCACCGGGACACTGCTGCCAGCTCCAAGAAACTGGCAAAAACAGCCAGTAGGCGCTACATGTTACTGCTGGTAATCAGGAAATAATGGAGGATTTACGTTTCATGTGTACATGATTGTATACGATTGCTTCAGAGAACAGGAGGGAAGAATGTGTGTTATGTCTGGATGATGAAGTGGACTTGAGGTGGTGCAGCCCAACTAAGACGAAGGTGGCAACTCCTTGCACGTCGATGTTAGCCGTGAGTCTCGCACAGTGCCTTCAGGCTACCCTTGGTATGTATTTTTTTTAACAAGGCGAAGGACTGCTGTCATTCGCTCGTAATTCCCTGGTGTTGCCAGACAAGTGACAACCGGGACAAGTCCACCCCAGCTACAGACAAACAACAACGGTGCTCTTTTATTATTTTCCCGAATTAAAGGCCAGGCTCAGAACCACCGGCGTTGGGCGATACACCCGTGCTACTGGAGGGGTGGCGAGTATACGAACGCACCATGGTGCAACGTAACAGGGCGACCCTCCCTGCAGGGCGTACCCGTCCACCACACGAGGTTTTCATCCCCCGTGCATGCTACCAGATCTGCAGGGTGGCAAACCACCAAGCAGTCGTAATTGCGGTTTGTGCATTAATAAATAACTCCAGCTACCAGATATTTTATCCGGTCGGGGGGAAGCCAGGCCAATAAAACAGCTCAGTCGTTTCGAACAAGCAAACAGCAAACAGGCACTGGGAGAAGCAAGTCGCGGAGGCAAATGAAACGGCAGCTACCTTTTGGCAATGGGAGTAGAATGGAGAAGCTCAGAGCCTGTGTACTACGGCTAAACAACGACGAAGCATTGGTTCGAACCGCCATGTCGAGTAGAGGCGCACCACAGTGCTATGTCTATGTGTGCATGAGTGGGTTGTGGAACCAAACAGGTATTTCATTAATTGTTCATTTTCCGACAAGCTATTTGATGTGCATGTACTGCACGTTGTCAGAGGATGCGCAATGGTACTGAGCAGTGAGGAAATAAGGCTAAGGTTACTTAAATAAAGTAGAGCACCAGCCATTAAATAGAGCTGACAGAGTTATTCCGGGATGGGACCAGGCTTGAAAGAACACTTGGGAGGGTAGTTGTCTCAAGCTGGCTAATGAACATGTTAAGACCAAGTAAGAGGACAGCTGGGGTGAGAGCGCAAATTAAAAGGGTTTAGGGCCTGTTTCAAAGAAAGTGCCTAGTGTGAGTTGTGGCGCGAAAAGATGCACGGCTCCCTCAATAGAAAGGTAAGAGTCAAGAGTCCTACGAAAGCCTACATGTGATGATATAGTACGGATATGGGAGGGGAGCTTGTTCCATAGTTTGGAATACAGGCAAAGGGAAAAGTTTTGTCTAAAGACAGTTCGGCAGGTCGTCAATGGGAGCAAAAATCCAGAGTTGCGGATATTGTAGGGAGGGCAGGAAGAAAATTCCGGACGGCACACAGCTATGTAAGCCCGTTGGTAGATTAGGCGATGCAGAAGGCCTAGGTTCAACCTAATGCGCCTCAGCCACAAAGGATCTAACCCAAGTGACAAACAGCGAAGGCGATACGGCAGTGTGGAGGACGCCGGAAACAATGACTTGGTGAACGAGCGCTGCACATTTTCCACAGCAGTCCGGCACGCCTGCGAATACTGTGAGGCGAACTCAGGGCTGGATTCAAGAACGGGTCTTACAAACTGTTTAAAGATGGCAATCAAACATGATTTATTATGGAAGGATCGGCGAACAAAGGCGCAGAGCTTGCGAGCTTTAGCCACTCTGTACCATGCATGTTGGGAAAAACTAAACGCACAGGAGTACCTAAGACCTAGGTCCCTCACTTCAGGAAGAGTAGGAATCGAAAGTCCGTTAAGAGTAAGCATCCCAGGAGGGATCTGGAATCGATGTGAGAGGGCTTGGCATTTTGGGACGGCGAAAGGAAGACAGGAGTTAGAGGACCAGAGGGATAAGGAATTCAGATCAGACTGAATGTTAGTAAGAGCAGAAACGGAGTCAATGGCCTTAAAGTTGTAGGCTATTTTAATGTCATCAGCAAACAGAAAAGTTGAACCATGGGTGATCGAATCTGTGACATTATTAATGTACAGTAAGAAAAGTAGGGGGCCAAGCACGCTACCCTGAATTACTCCACTGGTGATGGGAAGAGGTGATGAGGAGAAATCCCCGATCTTGGTGACCTGGGTTCTCCCAGTGAGGTAGGAAGTGAACCATCGCAGTAGCGAGCCACCAATCCCTGTAGATCGTAATTTGATGAGGAGTGCATCGTGGGGGACTTGGTAAAATGCTTTACGAATATCTAGATAGATAAGAACAATACTCAGCCCGGCATCATAGGCGGACGAAATATGATTGAAGAAGTCAACCTGACATGTGTTAGCTGACCGCCGTGCCATAAACCCATACTGCCGGTTGTTAAGGGTCTTGGTGGTGAGCAGGTAATCCATGACGGGGACTTTGATAAGGCGTTCCAGGGTACGGGAGAGCAAGCAGGTATGGTGGATACCACGATAGCTAGCTGGAGCAGTTCGTGGACCTGACTTATAGTGTGGTACAATGGTGGAGTGCTTCCACTGACTTGGAACTGTGCCAGTGATAAGGGAGATGTTGAAGAGATTAAGGATGAAGGTGGAGATGTCCGGGCCACCAGCTTTTAGGATGAGCGAAGGGATACCGTCAGTGCCTGGGAAATTGGAGCCTCTGAGGCGGACGAGTGAGGATGTTAAGTCAGCAAAGTAATTGAGAGTGTGTGGAGGGAAGGGTTTGTTTCGTCAACAGATGTGGTCACTTCGGAACCAGATGGGGAGCAATGAGTAGATAGGGTTGTCGCGGAGGGTACATAGCAGCTGGCGAAGTAAGAGTTTAGGGATTCTACAATATCAGCAAAGTCAGAAAGAGGCTTCCCGTCAGCCCCAATATTGGGAATTGCAGATGAACTAGAGAAGCAACGCCTGCGAAAGAGGCGCCCCAGCGTCTTGGATTGAAGAGAATAGGCTACGGCGGTAGATTCCTCGCGCTTTTCAAGAGCTAGTTTGGCAGTGGTAACCTCAGTCATGAGTTTTTTAATTAGAATAAGGAGTGAGAGATCATGGGATCCATGGAAGAGCCTACGATACTTCCTAAGTTTATGTCCTAGAGCGGATAATCGTCTGGCTGTACGACAACAAGAAACATAGGAAGCCCTGCTGGGAGCAACTAGGCATAGTGATGACAGTACATTGCCGTAAAAAATGTTGGCCACGCTTTGCGTGTCAAGAGAGAGAAAGTACTCATCCCAGTTTTTGTGGCGCAACGAGATTGCAAAGGCTTCAATGATGCCAGGGGAAAGGATGAAGGAGCTTAAGGGAGGAGGAGTAGGAGAAGTTTGATTACTCGTCCAGCTGCAAGTGACAATACGATGGTCGCTATCACGGAACTTCGGGCCAGCTGCAGCGGTGGGACACAGATAACCGTTGACAAGGGCAAGGTTCAGGGTATGGGGACCGCGTGTTGGTTGCCTTACGAGCTGGGACCAGCTTTCGACATCAAGTTGGGCAAGCAGAGGCGAAAGGCGCAAAGAGGATTTTGTTGAGGCCAGGAGATCTCAGGAATGTTGAGATCACCAACGATTAATCTGTTTGGGTGACGTAGAGCTTGGGTGTGGGGAAGAAGCATGGATAGTTGGCTAATCGAGTTAGCTGAACGTGGAGGGGCATGTATAAACACCCGAGGATGAACGGCGGGTTAGTCCGACATGCAGAAAGCCAAACAGAGCCTGGAGTGCCCGAGAGTAGTGGATCGTCAATGGGAGAAACTTCCATTGCAGTTCTGGAGTATATGAGGTAGCCACCACCACGGCGGTGGGAACGATCAGAACGGAAGACAGTGTATCCCGGAAGAGAGATGAGAGCATCAGGCGTGCTAGGAGAGAGCCACGTCTCAGTGATGCATATGAAGGTTGGGGAAGCTATAGTGGAGATAGCTTGGATGTAGTGCAATTTAAGTAAGAGAGCGGGTGTTGATTATAAGGACAGAAATATTATTAGTGGGATCAAAGGAGGTGGGTAGGGTGGCTAGTAAAAAGTTGGTAAGCCCGGAAATGCCAGTATGGAATGGAATAGGGACAGGGGGATCGAGAGTTCTCGAATTGGTGGGTGAGGTAGGATCAGTTAAAGGTGTGTGACAAGAAGATGCTGGGACGTGCCGTGATTGGTACGGAGACAGCGTTTGGGTAGCGGTGCAGGTAGTGGGGCTCCGTGGACAAAGAGTTACAGCCTGGGGCTGGTAATCATCTGCAGCAGTGTTGTCAACAGTATCAGAGGATGGTACCATATGTGGCAGTTGAACAGAAATGGCGGGATTGAGGTCACGCAAGATGGATTGGCAGGTGCAGTGTTTAAGAAAGAGGAAATGAGAGGTTGCGACAGGGGCACTAAAAGGGCAGGAGGATCTGTCTTGTAGTGCCTTCGGCACCAAATCGTGGGGGGCGGGGGGCACGGGTAGCCAAACTGGGCTGATTGGAGGAGATGAAGTAAGAGGCTTATAGCAAGAGATGCAAGATAAGGGGTGGGGACAGGGTGCAGCGAGGAAGCTAGTGGTGTAATCAAACTCCCTGAGAGTAGTGGGCTCCGTTGGAGGTGAACAGGAATCCTCTTCGCTGGTTGTGGTGGAGAGAACTTTGGGATAGGAAGACGAGAAATAGTTGAAGGTCGTAGAGGTGGAGCTGCACGTGACTTCGGAAGAGGCGGGGGCTGTGGTGGGGTAGGTAGTTGCCGAAAAGGGATCCCGGGCAAATAATACGCGGGTGGCCAGGGGGGTGGAACTTGATAGGGGCTAAGATTAGGTAATAGTAGTTGTGGTTTGGATATCCTGCCAAGAAACTGGGTTGCACGGTCTGAGGGGCTACCGATGTGCTTATGTGGAATTCGGGATATATTCAGCCTTGTAGACGAAGGGCGAAGAGCAGGAACTCGGGGAGATAATGTGGGAAAAGTCGTTACGATACGAGGCTTTGACCGTAGGTGTTTGAGCCCGAGGAAGCGCTTTGGTGGGGAGAAAACAGGTGTCATTAGATCAGCAGGTCTGGAGGAAAAACCTGTGCTGTCATCCTCGACTGCAGCCTCATGTCCGGGCTGATGAGATACAGTATCTGTTGAATCAGCAGTCAGTCTTTTTGGCGTGATGGTGGTCAGAGATGACATAGATGGGGGCCCGAGGGTAGAAGTGGAGGGCTCATGGTCATGAGCGTGGGGTGCATGGCCTGGAGCCAACAGGCAGGCTGGTGCAACGCGATGGCACGAGTCAGCGCCATAAGACGGTGACCTTAAATGATCATTGACGGAGTGTTGGGAATTTTGGGGTAACACGTCAACTCCAGCATCATCAGGAGCAGTTGGAGGCCCGGCTGGCCTGTAACCGGTTTTAATATTATCAAGACTGCGTCAGTCATTTTTCAACAAATCGTGAGCACGATGCTGAAAAACGTCCTGGTGTTTCTGTCCATTTGGGTGATCGCATGATCGGAAGTTCCGCCTACAACTCACGTAGCTACGCCTCAGCTAAACGCCCGGTCCTGCTAAAAATATGGTTTCAGAAGCTGCGGAGAAAAGCGGGCCCCGTAGTGTTGAAATCCTTCCAGTCTTGTCTTCGGTGGACACTGCCACCGACCGGACACATGCCAGCAGCTGCAGTGGGATACCCCAAAATTATTTCCTCTCTGATGCCAGTCAGTTGTGCTCGTTCTCTCCGGCCCTGCACCCACCCTGAGGCCAGTGAACCAGCTAACCAGTGAGGACCACACACGGATGTGGTTAGAGGAATCCCAGTACCCCTTCTATTCTGTCAACTCAATGCTGATGGCCGAGCTGCCTCTAAATTCCATCGATCCGTCACTTGAAATCGTTATGGCATGGGACTCTTCGAAACGGAACTGATTTTGCATATACTCCCTACAGCAACCAGACATCCGTTACAAGCGTGGCCAGATAAAAACAGAGAGCGCAATTACGGTTGCAGAGTAAAGGAAACTGGTGATTGTTTTTAGCGTAAAAAACGTTCCGGGAATTCTATACAGCCACAGGAAACTAATAGCTTTTTTCATGCAGCCAGAAGCAGCAGGCCTCCGGGTTTGCCTTATTGTCGCCGCAAGTAAATGCCACCCGAGTCAACATTAATTGCGTGGAGTTGGTGGTTACGTATGAGAAGTGCCTACAACGCTGTTAGCCGAAACCCTCACGTTAATTCGCGAAATGCACTTGGTGCTAGACAGCACACTGATGGCTTTATCTTATGGAGCCATCGAGTCATACAGATGGGATCACTTATAACACATGTGGCTATATGGTGGCTCTTGCCCGCTGGACGAAAGCTAGTAACTCTGAACTAAAAACTGCTGCCGAAATACCATAAGCCGAGCCTCTGATGTAGTTGAGCGTTTTCTCGAGAGCTGAAGGCCACTTGTTTTACCGGAGTTTAGGATATGTGCATCGAGCCCCAGCATCCCGAAAGTTAAAAGTTCACTTTCTAAATTGCGAGGGGGTCCTCCATGATTGACAAAAGTAGCTAGACGTAAAACATTTCACGAACATCGCAGTGAACAGTTATTTGATTAAGCGGCGACTGGGACGTCATTGGATACAACCGACTAGTCTGAGAACTGTGAGGATACTCGTGCAGCCGCCTCAGGGGGCCAGGGTTTGGGATCTGGGCTTACTGACTGTGAAGCAGTTCTTTGAACAGCATGAGAGGGATGATATGGATTTGGTGTCTATCGGCCGCTTACTGCTGGAAGGGAGAAGCAAAGCGATGTTTGCAGAGCCACTGATTGTCAGTTTGATACAACCACGAATGGTTTAGGTCTGGTCTACCATATAATCGTAGAATTTGGCTTATTCTCCAGAAATGGAGACGAAGAGCAATGGGCCACGATGACAAGTGATTAGGCACGAAATTAGTTTTGAAAAACCGTGTAATATTTGGGATGCTGTAGGTTAGAGCAAACAATAGCATCTTAGCAAATGAACATAGGGTTTAGATGACTCACAGCTGCGGCTGCCCACTGGGTGCTTGAGGAAGACGACGCCTTCGAAGGTGGTGGTATGGACAAAAGGCCACAATTAGAAAATTCAGTTCATTGCTGGGCTAGCGCAACTGAAACTGGGTACTGATCCATTCCATTGGTGATAGCGTGGAACTGTCTGCTGCATTCAGTGCATCAAGATGTGAATATAGGTTTGGTTACAGAAATGTTTACTAACAGATTTGGTGAAACTTATACAAGCGATTCAAATTCAAGGTAGGCTAGATAGGGAATTAGGTTCCAATGTTACGAGAGATGTTGATAAAACTGAAATGAAAGGGAATTCATGTGATGTCAAGGGTAAGATGGAACGCAGGAGGGCCGAAATCTAGGAATGGCACAATCTGACCTTGAGAAGTTGGTTTCAGAGGGTTACTACACGATCGTCTCGGCATCTATGGACTGCAAAATTCGTAAGCAAACCACGTTTAGCTGTACCAAGTTTACCCAGAAACCGCCGAGTTTTCCGCGCACCTTCAAACACAGCAAAGTTTATTTAAAGCGTGCCATAACATCTCATGAACCGGTTACCAAAAGTTTGTTTATATTCAGTGACAAACTTGAGCTGAATGTTCAAGTTGACCTTGGCCGCGTTGGGTGAAATCGTGACCCACCTCTTTTACTGTAGCCATCAGCACTGCTTGTGATCATCAACAAGCCCGGTCTGAGACACTTCGAACTGTTTTACCGTAACTGACTTGGCACAGCGCTGCTGAGGTTGATAGGGGCATCTCGGGCTGTCACCTGCTTTCGTTAACTGCATCTCTTATGGTGGTCCATGAAGTGCTGTTTCGCCTACTGTGGTTTATCGAAATTCACGATAGCCTGGGCCGATAAAGCTTGTAAGAACCGCATTAGCCGTCATTGCGAAAGTTTCCATGAGTTCGAGATATAATTTTCGTGAAGCGCAGAAGCGCCAAACTATTAGTGCTTGATTCTGACCGGCTTATATTCTGACTATGCGATGAATGTTTCATTTTGGCAGTAGCCAGTTTGCGACGCGTTCCTCCAATTGACGTAGCGCCTAATTATTTCCAGCCGCTTACAACCCGACAAGATAATCTGTCGGTGGATATGAGGCCATCTGGTGAGACAGAACATGGTGCACTCCAGTCAGCGTGTCATTCTGCCCGAATCACTCATTTGATGTGCGCTTCCTTATTCAAGGAAAACAATGTCAATGTGATATTACTCAAGAAACTTGCGTCTGAGAAACCATATCAAGGATAGTTACATACGCAAACCGTAACGACGGGATTTTTTGAAGCACAGACTCCTTAAACCTGCGAGGTTCCTCCGTGCGAGCAAGTGAGGGACCGTCTTCATAAGGAGCGGTATCCGAGATCATCACAGGCAACAAAGTCCAGGCTTTAGTTGTGTTTACTGTCTACCCCGTAGTCCAACATGAAACGGCGCGATTTTTTGTCTAGCTTATTCTGATGACAGAACTGTGTGACCAAAAATCTAGATTTTCGATAACTCAGATTGTTTTCGGGGTGGTTCACACCTTCTGGTCCAATAGTTGTGGGGGTTATAAAACCCCGGTAAAAGCCAACCAGTGAGTCTATTTGCAAACTGGTGGTGGGATCGCAAATATTGCTCTTCTCCTGACCGGTATATTACTAGGGAGATGTGGTTGAAATAGGCTCAAGTATCATGCTCCCAAATACTCCTACGACTGCAAATCTCAATGATTCAGCTTCGCATCAACCATATGCTTGCAGCCATATGACGGTTAATAATTTAGGTTCGGCAGATGCCAAAACATTTGCGCTATATATGTTTGACCAATCCAGCTATATACATAGACCGTGGTTAATCCACACACCCTATGGAAAAATTCATACTGAACGCAAACAAACGGCTGACGCAGTTCAGGTAGATAGGCCATTGATGCTAAAGAAAGGTATGATCATCTGAACTTATTTTATTCCAGCTACCGCAATTATAGCGGGTATCTGATCAAGTTCCGTCATATACTCCGTAGCAGCGCCAATGCTGTCACAGAATTTTTTATTGACGTGTTACTTGAAACTTCTATGCCTACCCCTAAATTTCGAAGATAGAATGTTTCCACCAGCGTCTTTCCACGTGCACTGCGCATGCAGATAATATTGTCGTTCTCTCACTGGTTCCTTTGGAGATGCAATTCAGTTCAAAAGCATAAATAGCGGTATATTACAGCTCAGCGGGCGTTTTACACCCGGGAATTCCAAAGTGCCACTGAAATAGTAGATGAGAACAAAACTAAGCCCCATGTTTTAGCCGACAAACTTGGTAGAAAAATTTATTTGCCTGGGCATTTTTTATGTTCCACTATGGTGGCTGGGTTGTGGTTCATTCTGTGTGGCGAGGGGGCTGAAGACGTTTTTGTTAACACCCGACACCTCTCCCGCGGCCATAACATCAGTTATCCTGTAAAGGCAAGTTGCCCATGGCTTACATCGACGTGGGGAGCTGTAGCTGCCCTTGTCCTAATTAGGGTTGTACCGCACCAAAGCCCAATTAGTCAACCAAACGAAATACACGCACCTGCATACTGCTTCCAGGAGTGAACATATACAGCGAGAAATATATGTATACAGAGGTTCCCAACCCTCCGCTACCAGCATGCAAGTCTAGTGCCCAAATGCTCTCTATTCGCCATGCACCACTTGTTAAACTGAAGCTGACAGCAGTGCTTTGGGGACTGATGACTATTTCTCTTAAACTTACTTTCTCTCCCGGTACTGTCCAACTGATGTAATAAATACCAGATTTACTAGTCCATCATCTCAGAAGTTCACTCCCATCAGTCCTTATAAATTTGATTTCCTTAGCCACAACACCACTTTGCATGCTTATATCGGTTTACGCTAGATCCCTTGAACCTTAATATCATATGTTAGCAAACACAACCCTTGGTTGCTAGTCTGCTAAGTACAAATCCATCCCTATCCTATATCATATAATCACTTGTTGTCATCATGCTAAGCGCGATAGACGTCAAGTTTTTCTTTCTATGTATATTAATCCCATCTGATGTCTCCTCAAACTCACCATGCATTAGTAATCTCATCCCATTCCCTCATCTTCCCAAGCTTTGAACTTCGGCAATATCAGGTATGGACGGCCTGGTTGGCTGTCATCCACCCCACCTGGCCTATGATCTACATCCACAGGATCGCCAAACGGACCAAAAAACCTGCAATATTATATCGGGTTCGTTCTACCTTTGTTTCCTTGGCCAGCCTGAAAAGAATCCCGCCGCTCAAAAAATCGCACATCCCAGCCCATTGACCTTTAATGTGACATCCGTTAAGGGGCTGTCCAAAAACCAAAGTATGTCAGGCCAATGATGGCACGGCACTGCCATACCCAGTTTGATAGCACACCCGCAACTATTCCCTTCCTACTCTCGACCGTACCCTCTCGCCCACTCGTTCCATTAACTGCAAATACGAACAAGCTCCCCACCTGGCGCCAGCTGCCTTCATGACATGTTCATTCCAATCTGCGAAGGCTTTCGTTCGAATTTAACCGTTTATATGTGACTGTGCTTCCCGAAAAATCAATAACTTTCTATACAGTTTGCGTTCCGGCTCGTGCGTCGTCACCAGCTCACTCTTCCAAGGAACTGTTATGCCCGACTCCACAACAGCGACACCAGCGAGTCTCTGCAGCTTCACTGTACACCATGTTTCTGAGGTT
>SJOL01006424.1:737088-765606 GCA_004794785.1 Opisthorchis felineus | reverse complement strand
CGATATTTAAAGGGAACTTTCTGACATTGATCCAGGCTGCCTGATAGGCGTTAGTGAACACCCATCAACATCGATCGTGTTTCTATGATGTGCTTGAATGCTGATCACATTCGGTCGTGCTTCTGTGGCGTGCCTGAACATTCATCGGCTTTTGCTGAATTGATTGAATGAATGACTAGCCTGGATGCTTGCCGGCTTTCCTATTGAGATTTTGGTGAAGTTTTAGGGTCTCAGTAGGTTTCGGGCGTTCTGTGGTTGCTTTCAGGAATCTGTCCTTCCTGATAGAGGCTATACGGGTCACCGTAGAGAGCTAGGCTTTAAGTTTCACACTGATTCATGGTACTGTACTATCGTGCGTCTTGGCAGTTAAGGGTATACTTCTGGCACATCAGTTTGCATGACATGGCTTCTGTGCTGACTGCCGGGTATTAATTACTTAGCACCACTTGCAAGCAGCGACTTATATCTGCGAGCAACTACAGCTTACTGCCTTAGTCTTTTTTCGAGGTCAAGGTGCCTGCCGAGGAAAATTCAACTTATGGATTTAGATCGGCCCTCAGTTCTCAGTAATTAGTCGGTGCCCGTTGATTAAAAGTTAAATCCTGAAGACTGCATCTTCCCTCAGCCCCATTCGAACAAGCAGATATCGGTTAGTGTTTCTATCAGCACCAGAATAGCATTGCCGGGATAACGAAGATACCTGTATTGAATAACGGTAGCTCGGGTGAGTTTACTGGTCGTTGATCAAGTGGCCGTTGATCTGTTCACCAAGCTTGGCAATTGACTTGCGGGCGTTTCGTCACCATACGAGGAGACATCACCAGTGCGCGACCGGGTGGGATCCTTTTGTTTGTTTTCTCCCCGTTTTGGTTGGGCCCTTCCCGATTTTGCATTGCGTTGTGGTCTGATTTTTTCAAAAGTGGTTGGCTGGCTGCACCGCCCTTTCTTCTTCACTGTAATGACTGGCCTCCTTGCGTCCGCTGGTTAATTTGGTACCTTGGTTTATTGACTGGGCGCCCACTCCCATCCAAGTGATGTGTTTTCTTTTGGGTCGGATCCCCCTGCTTCTTTTATGAGTTTATCGTCTGGTTGCTTGTGCAGTTCAGAGCTACTTAGTTCTTGCATTCTCTTGCTCTTAGCGGTTGATAAACAGGGTCAGTTTTAATATGCTTGTTGATAGCTTCTTCGGTGAAGTACCACACTCCTATAAATTCACGTTCTTTCTTCGTTCTCGCTTGAGTCAATATGCGAGCGCCGCTCCAGTCAAACTCCTGTCCTTTCTTATCGTTGTGCACAGTGATGCGGGAAAATTCATCTTGTCTTTTTGTAGTGAGCTTATGTTCGTGTATTTTCCTGGAGAGCTTCCTTCCTGTTTGTCATATATACCGTTCGTTGCAGTCCTTGCATGGGATCCTGCATATGACATTGTTCTTCATCACTGGATCCAATTTTCCTTTTGGGTTAAATAATGTCCTCCACAGTGTTCGCAGGTTTGTAAGCAACCGTCTTGTTGTGCTGTCGTGAAAGCTCTGCGGTCATTTTGGCGTTGTCCCTGATGTACGTGAGTGTGACTCGTTTGCTTCCATTTGGTGCCCGCATTTAAGTCGTGCTCGGCTTTCTGAGTGATCCCCAGATGAATTTCCTTGGGTATCCATTTTTCTGGAGCAATTTGTACGGGTGTTTTTCTCCTTTATTCTTGGATTCTGTTGTGCTGCAATGTGTTTCGATCCTTTTGAAGGGTGTCCAAATACAGCTTTGCTTGTGACAATTTGGGTGGTTGCTGTGATAGCTCAGAATTTGGTCCGTGTGTCACCTTTCTGTAGATCTCAGTCTGTTTGGTAATCTAGTGATGAGGTCGTCCAGAAATGCCAGTTTTTCGTTGTGCTCTTCTTCGACTGTGAATCTGATGTCGTCGAGAACGTCGTTTACCAGTTGGCTTGCTCGTTGCAGCTCATTCTTTTTGATTATCATAAAATTGTCGTCCACGAAACGGATCCATACTTTGGGACTTATATCGGGCAATAACAAGCTGTCACTCAACTAGACAATCACGTCAATAAGTAACAAATAATCTTCAAATGCTATATAAGCGCACGCAGACAAACAGGAGGTACCCACTTAACTGCGCACTGATGATATCCCCTAGTACGGTAACGAAACTTCTGCAAGTCAACTGCTAAGCTCGGCGAGCATATCAACAGCCACCTGATCATCAATCGATATCGAAGATACCTGTTTCTGCTTCTTTCTGTTCAGGGATAAAGGACTGATAGGACGTTTGTATGCGGCAGTGAGCTCTCTATTAGGTGATTGTCGGCTGTGTTTTGATGCAGCTTGTGCACGCAACTTTAGCTTCGGACATATCCACAGCATGCTTTCGTTTAAGGTTCTACAATTTTTGGAATATTGAAATATTTTTGGTACACACTGTTTCTTAGTTCAGGATATCTGTCGACTCGAAAAATCGCTCATCTAAAGAATATCGTAGAGCATGCAGTCACCGAGATTCACAGCAGGCATGGATACTTGTCCGAAAAATTGTTCCAGTGAAAAAACATAGTTTGAAAGACACCATTTTCGTTAACCCGGTGCTGATGGGCAGTTTGGTGCTGTTTGTGAAAGAAAATCAGAAGTCAAAGTACGTGAAAATCAGGCCATAGGGAGGCTGTAGACGCGGAGGTACTTCATACCTTGGGTATTATACAAGTGCACAACATAATATGAGGGCAGGTTCCCTAATGCGCGCCGCGCCCTGTTTTGTCACGGCCACCAAGTTGGAGATAATGTGAAGTTACGTTATGAAAGTTAGATGGCCTGAGGAAGCCACCGCAAATAATTATACAGTACATATTCAAGCATTTGGGTGTTAGGACTGTAGACACCATCCAGATCGGGTGGTGCTACGAATGCCATCTGTTGCCCGGTCTAAGCCAAACATCCAGGACACAACTATTGAGGCTTCGACATCTGAATGCGGTGGCTGGTACAAAGAGGATGGACCTTGTTGTGATGCAAATCTGATAATCTTGCAGACCGTCGCGTTAAATCTATATCCCAAGTCTTTAAAACCAGGCTAGTAAATGTACGGAGGTTTGCGTAGTACTGTTCTCAGCCTGCAGGCTTAGCTGGAACAGATGTTGGCAGTAGTACGGTTTAGACAGTAGTTTAGCCCCGGTCCAAAAACAGCTGTTTTGCGGTCGGCCATCTGAGCAGAGGGATTTAAGTGGGAATTAAATTTGTGCTCCATGTCCGTATCTACCTACCTACTACCAGGAAGTCGATAACCGAACCCAGCTTTCCGTCATATCAGTGGCCAGTTTCAGACAACGGACATGTTTCCTCATCCTCGAAATATATCAGAAAATAAAACCACATATTTATAAACGTTAAAAGCTTTTTTTGGTGGTAATCCTAGCAACTCTCCTGTTTAACCCGTCACTCACTATTCCGCGTAGATCTCAGTTGTAGGTGTGTCAGTCAGAAGCCCAGGAAATTGACCCGCAGAATGTCACCGCTTAGATATTTTGCTTTGTATCCTCCACCCACACCTAACTACGCTGTTTTTGCCGTCGCTCTTAGGATACGGAATCCTATGCAAAATACCCAGCAGAGTGCCCCTGTGCACATTCTTGAAACATTATGTACAGACGTTTGTTGCAGTTCCGGAACCCGAATACAACATAAACCATAGCGGTTAAGCACACAGCTGATCTGCTCTGTAGGCAGTACTAAAAGCCAGCTTCAGGTAACTCCGCCGTATTTGAAGAGGGATCCTGCTAAAACAAGTCCGTATTTCTTTTCTCTCCTCATTCGCCCATCCTGTCTACTGTCATGGGCTTAAGGTGTCCTTCTAAGAAACCTTTCACAACAAGGCGTCAGCTTGCATCCAATCCCTAGGGCAGCATTCGATCAGAGAGTATAGGTGGACGCAGCTACCTGCAGTGCCTTTGTCGTGTGAACCAGAGGCATACATGGCAACAAAATCCGATCCAATATTTCACTGGCCAACGTAATCCATCCAAACCCCCAAACGATCCTGAGGAGGCAATCTGCAACATAGCAGACACATACGACCTTCCGGCTTCTGCTTCAGATCAAGAGTTGTCGGGTTTACACTCAGAAGCAGGTAGTGTTTTTTACAAAGGAATACAAGGCTGCTTACTAATCATCCTTAACGTAGGCGACCTAATAAGGGGTTTGCTCAGATATTCATGCACGGAACACAATTTGAACTGGTCACTGTCAAGACATAATAATAATAATAATAATAATAATAATGTTTATTCCCAACTGGTGGGTGGCATACCGTCAGGCATGATCATAATATTACAGTCAAAATAAAAGTATGACTGAAGGGTTGTGAGTACAGGGGACTGCGTAGAAAAGGGGCAGCGTCATAACCGGTGGGCATAATACGATATAATAATAATAGGTTTCATTTCCCGATATGTAGAGAGCATGCTGATGGAGGCATGATCGAGTCGTTACAACCAGATCGCGGCAGACAACAACACAACGGGCATGTTTATTACGTGAAAAGTCACCACAGATGTAGGAACGGGGAAAAAACGATGGCAATGAGCGTGAGGTACGACCAGTTCAAAGATGAACCACCTGACCTGAACTAAAACTGAAAACCGTTGCTGGCCATGAGTGGCCTTGGGCGGTCGAGTAAATGGCTAGGGTCAAAAAATCAAAAATGGAGATGAAGATTGAGGGATCTGATTTGTAGATACATGGCAAGTTTTGTTTCCAAAAATATGGTTTAAATTGAAACTAAGTAGACTCACTGGTATCACTGTTGTAGGGAAGTCAGGTGTAAAGTATAGTTTTGATGGGGAGATAGTGCTAGCGCATAGGGCCAAACGAACACCGTGAATGAAATTGAACTTGTGGAAGGGGCAAATTGCGGCAGGGAGCTTCGTTGGTTAAATCCGAACGATAGGTTCAGCGTTTAGAATGAGTCGGTTGGGGCCAAGTGATGAATTTGGTTGCGGTTGTGATTACAGACTCGATTGGGCGAGAGGTTGCGGTCGAGATTTCGAAGAAAATAGTTGCGGGAGTGCCATCAGACTGGGTACGGCAGTGCCATGCCATCATTGCACTGACGTACTTCGGTTCCAGGACAACCCCGTAAAGGTCATCAAGGATGCCGCAATCGGACAGAGGATACGCGTATTCGTGGCAGCTGGATATGGGTTAGACGGAGAGATTGACACAGATAGAGTCAGGCCGATGCGGAGGCACGGAGATTTTCTATCCAGTAGGGGAACCATGTGGATGTAGAACGCGGACATGCCAGATCGAATGGATAACAGTCGTGCGGGGCGTTTGCGCAACTACAGCCGAAGTTTGAAGCTTGAGAAAAGGGGGAAGGATGAGAGCAGTAGCATCTGGTGAGTGCTAGCAAGCATCAGATAAAACGGTGTCCAATCAAAAAAATGCAGAACGCAGATGACAGCCCAGGAATAGGTGAATCTTGTTGACCGACCTAGAGGCCAAGTACTAGCTGAGTCAGAGTAGGTGCCTAATTATGGGAAGGTAGGGACTTAGCCGCCGAGGCAGGGAGGCTAGCCGTTGGACTAGTTGAAACTGGCGTTTACGTAGCGAGATTATATGGCGGTAGTTTGTGTCTAAGCAGAAGCAAAAAAATCTAATCACAGGGTCTCCGTTGTTAAAGGGGGCGGTGATGTAAACAGAGACAGCCGACAAATAATAAGCGAGATAATAGATAAGAACCGTAGTTTAACTGGAATCTACTACGTAAACTTAACAAGAATGTAGTAGTGTGGGTCGCCAGTCACCGGGACACTGCTGTCAGCTCCAAGAAACTGGCAAAAACAGCCAGTAGGCGCTACATGTTACTGCTGGTAATCAGGAAATAATGGAGGATTCACGTTTCATGTGTATATGATTGTATACGATTGCTTTAGAGAACAGGAGGGAAGAATGAGTGTTATGTCTGGATGACGAAGTGGACTTGAGGTGGTGCAGCCCAACTAAGACGAAGGTGGCAACTCCTTGAACGTCGATGTTAGCCGTGAGT
The DNA here is from genome assembly GCA_004794785.1 of Opisthorchis felineus. NCBI lineage: Eukaryota > Metazoa > Platyhelminthes > Trematoda > Opisthorchiida > Opisthorchiidae > Opisthorchis > Opisthorchis felineus. The sequence goes on along the minus strand of SJOL01006424.1, from coordinate 759,560 downwards.
CTCGCACAGTGCCTTCAAGCTACCCCTTGCATGTATTTTTTTAACAAAACGAAGGACTGCTGTCATTCGCTTGTAATTCCCTGGTGTTGCCAGACAAATGACAACCGGGACAAGTCCACCCCAGCTACAGACAAACAACAACGGTGCTCATTTATGGTTTTCCCGAATTAAAGGCCAGGCTCAGAACCACCGGCGTTGGGCGATACACCCGTGCTACTGGAGGGGTGGCGAGTATACGAACGCACCATGGTGCAACGTAACAGGGCGACCCTCCCTGCAGGGCGTACCCGTCCACCACACGAGGTTTTCATCCCCCGTGCATGCCACCAGATATGCAGGATGGCAAAGCACCAAGCAGTCGTAATTACGGTTTGTGCAATAATAAATAACTCTAGCTACCAGATAGTTTATCCGGTCGGGGGAAAGCCAGGCCAAGAAAACAGCTCAGTCGTTTCGAACAAGCAAACAGCAAACAGGCACTGGGAGAGGCAAGTCGCGGAGGCAAACGAAACGACGGCTACCTTTTGGGCAATGGGAGTAGAATGGAGAAGCTCAGAGCCTGTGTACCACGGCTAAACAACGACGAAGCATCGGTGCGAACCGCCATGTCGAGTGGAGGCGCACCACAGTGCTATGTCTATGTGTGCATGAGTGGGTTGTGGAACCAAACAGGTATTTCATTCGTTGTTCATTTCCCGACAAGCTATTTGATGTGCATGTGCTGCACGTTGTCAGAGGATGCGCAATGATACTGAGCAGTGAGGAAATAAGGCTAAGGTTACTTAAATAAAGTAGAGCACCAGCCATTAAATACAGCTGACAGGGTTATTCAGGGATGGGACCAGGCTTGAAAGAACACTTGGGAGGGCCGTTGTCTCAAGCTGGCTAATGAACATGTTAAGACCAATTAAGAGGACAGTTGGGGTGACAGCGCAAATTAAAAGGGCTTAGGGCCTGTTTCAAAGAAAGTGTCTAGTGTGAGTTGTGGCGCGAGAAGATGCACGGCTCCCTCAATAGAAAGGTAAGAGTCGAGAGTTCTACTTCACGCAGACATCGACGTGTTCGATCGGCCCTATGCATTTGCACCATCTCCTCACCAAGACTACCCTTTACACCTGACCTCCCTGCAACAGTGATACCAGTGAGTCCATTCAGTTTCAATTTAAACCATATTTTTGAGACAAAACTTGCCATTTGTCTCCAGATCGAATTCTTCTACCTCCATCTTCATTTTTGCATTTGGTACCCCTAGCCATTTACTAGACCGCCCAAGGTCACTCATGGCCTGCAACGGTTTTCAGTTTCAGTTCAGGTCAGCGGGCCTCATCTCTCATCTAGCCTCATGCCTCATGTCTTTGTTTCGGTTCCCACAACTGTGGTGACTTTTTACGTAATAAGCATGCCCGTCCGGTTGTTACCTGCCGCGTTCAGGTTGTAACGACCTGGTCATGCCTCAATCAGCATGCTTCCTACAACTTACTATTATTATTATTAATGCCCAATGTTTTTTGACGATGTCCCCCCTCCCGAGCATTTCCATGTACCCACAAACCCCGCCAGTCATTTTTTATTCTGACCGTAACATTATGATCATGCCTGACGGCATGCCCCCCACCAGTTGGGAATAAACATAATTATAATTATGGTAAAATCAGTCATGCGCAATCTTTTCTTCGTCGATAAGACTTCTTTTATGGTGAATACGTTTGTATTGGAGAGCTTTGCATGTGCACGTCGTTTTATCTGTAACATGGCTGGGGTACGTGGCTCCAAAATTACTGCGTTGCACTTGCAACAACGAACGCAATGATGTCCCGCGTATTCTTGCTGACAGTACATTGCACACTTCGTGCCAGCATGTGAAGCTTACACAGTGCGGCGTCCGCGCCTAAGTTTCGGCACCAGGACTACGATTCATTAGTTGCATGCCTTAAGATGACTGTTGAATATACTCTGGGGGGTCCTAATCCAAACAGTGATAGAAATTTATTCTTGAGGCGCCAAATCTTAAATCTCAAGGTCAGGTGTTGTAAAAATATTTTTGGACACTAGCCATCCGTAGCGTTTTACTTACTCCTCGTATAGCAATTAATTACCTATTTGGGACGCCCCATCAGTAACCGCACTCAACCTACCCTGTGACTCTTTCCCGCTCGATTAGGCTCCCTTTAGTTATAAGCTCACCAGCACGAGTCTAGCGAAGCTTACTACTACTGAAATCAAATTAACCGATAATGCCACCACGCCCGTCCTCCTCTAAGCGTTTGTTAGACCCTGATTTCCCATCAGCTTTACGCTTATTGTGTTCCAAGAAGTTCCTCGCAGCCAAAAGGCTCAGGACTCAACCGGATCACTCCCCAAGGCCGGTCAATAGAGCGCTCCAAGTAACTTCAGACTGCTCGGTAGTACTAGCGGACATTACCCTTCCTGCCCCACGCAGAAGCTGTCTTCCTTGCTCATTACCGCAAGAATTTCAGCTCTACAATGACCTAGCAAATCTCAGAGGTCGTGTGCATAAGATGAAGAGTGAACCAGCAACCTACTGAAGCATGCAACCAATTGCTTGCCTTCTAACTCCTGATGCAACGCACGATCCATCAAATCTTTCAAAAGCGTCAGTCCTTATTGATACACTCGATTCGGAGATTAATCAGCGTATAGAAAGTCGTAACCAAGTCCCAATATACAATGCCCCCGATCGCATACCACTGGAGCGCACAAAGGTTGCTATCCTGACAGCACGCAGCATGCATGACACAGCCTGCAGAGCTCAACTACCGCGAAAGTTGAAACCATCTTTGAGTTGCCCAATACTAATCCGATTCAGAGATGAAAACAATGCAATGCCTCTGCTGACATCCCGGGCCCTTCTATCCTCCACCAAAACATCCTAAACCGTCAGAGTCAAAGCTGCTCGAACTCGACTGCAAAGGCGGCTTTCGAAAAATTTACCCCCAACATTTCTACAGTCCGCCACTGATAACTACCAAACGAACCACTCTTCCCTTCGCCAGTGTGCATCAGTCAATACTCCCGGTGTGAGTCAGTTGCAGACTTTCCATGGAACCCACCCCTTGGAAAACTACACTGGCCATATCGTCGTTGACACATGTGCGCATAGCAGCCGAGGAACCCCGTTTCTAACAGCAGCTTGCTTAGTATACCAACTGTTCCGGTCTCCTCTAGAGTCGACTCAAGCTCGGCTGGGCTCCAAACCGACAACAATGAAGGCAGTTCTAAACTGGTCTAACTTCCAGCTTCCCTCTCATGTGCCGGAAGTGACGTGCTCTCCCCAAAATCTCGATGCTCCAGTACTAATCCTCTCCCTGACCTTCATTATCCTGGAATCGCTTCTCGTCTTAACTTGCTGGACTGTGATGCTGACTTGTGTCCTGGTGACACAAAGCTGTTTGACGACCTCAGGCCCCGCATCTCCCACTCACAACCATGAGCCCTTTACTTCTACTTTTGGACACCTACCTATGCAGCCTCTGACCTCGACCGTGCCAACAAAATCCACCGCTGATATGACAGGTGCGGTATCTCACCAACCCTTAACTGGCGCTGCAATCGTGAGTGAAAGCACAGTCTCTTACCCCGGACCCCCTGACCTAAGGACACTACGATCCTGTCCATCAAAGCGCTTACTCGGGCTCAAACACTTATTGTCAAATCCTCGTATTGTAACGCCTTCACCCACACTAACACCCCGAGGTCCTGCTCTTCGCCTTTCGTCTACAAACCTGACCATAACCCGCATGGTACATAAATACATCTGTTGCCCCTGAAACCGTGCAACCTGGTCTCTTGGTAGGACCTCTAAACCACAACTATCATTAACTTATCTTAGCCCCTACCAAGTTCCACCCCGCTGGCAACTCGCGTATTGTTTGCCTGGGATCCGTTCTCGGCAAGCGCCTACTCCAACATAGACTCCGCCTCTTCCGAAGCTACGTGCAGCTCCACCTCTGCGACCTTTAACTGTGTCTTGTCTTCCCATTCCAAAGCACTTTCCAATACAACCAACGCAGAGGATTCCTGTTACCCCCAACGGGGCCCACTCCTCTCAGAGAGCTTGATTACACTACTAGCTTCCTCGCTGCACCATGTCCCCTCCCCTTATCTTGCATCTCTTACTACATGCCTCTTATTTCATCCCACCCAATCAGCCCAGTTTGGCTGCCCGTACCCTCCGCCACCCACGATTCGGTGCTGAAGGCACCCGCTCATTTACTCTTTCTCAAACACTGCACCCGCCCATCCATCTTGCGTGACCTAAATCCCGCTATTTCCGTTCAACTGCCACATTTGGTACCATCCTCTGATGCTGTTGGTGGCACTGTTACAAGCGATTACTCGACCCAGCCTGTAAGTCTCTGCCAACGGAACCTCGCTGCCTTCCCAGCCACCCAAACGCTGTCTCCGTACCAATCACGGTACGTCCCAGCATCTTATTATCACACATCTTTAACTGGTCCTACCTCACCCACCAATTCGAGAACTCCCGACTCCCCTGTCCGTATTCCATTCCATATTGAACTCCCTGGGCTTACCAACTTTTTACTAGCCACTTTAGGCGTCTACTTTTTTGCCGTTAGTATTACTTCTGTCCTCCCAATCAACATCCAGCCTTTCTTTATTAATTGCAGTGCATTCAAGCTATCTCTACTACAGCATGTCCAACCTCCATGTGCATCACTGAGACGTGGCTCTCTCCTAGCACGCCTGATGCCCTTATTTCCCTTTCGGAATATACTATCTTCCGTTCCGATCGTTCCCACGGCCGTGGTGGTGGCTGCCTCATGTACTCCAGAACTGAAATAGAAGTCACCCCCATTGACGACCCACTGCCAGCGGACACTCCAGATACTGTTTGGCTTTCTGCCAGTCGGGCTAACTTGCCGTTCGTCCTCCGGCGTTTATACATGCCCCATTAACAATCAGCTAGCTCGATTAACCAACTATTCACGATTCTTTTCTATACCCAAGCTGTACCCCATCCAAACAAATTAATCGTTGGTGATCTCAAACTTCCTGAGATCTCCTGGTCTCAACAACAATCATCTTTGCGCCTTTCGCCTCTAATTGCCCAACTTGATGTCGAAGGCTGGTCCCAGCTTGTAAGGCAACCAACACGCGGTTCCCGCACCATGGACATTGCCCTTGTCAACGGTTATCTGTGTTCCACCGCTGCAGTTGGCCCGAAGTTCCCCGACAGCGACCGTCGTATTATCACTTGCAGCTGGACGAGTACTCAACCTTCTCCTACTTTTCCCCCCTTAAGCTCCTTCCTCCTTTCCCCTGGCATCCTTGAAGCCTTTACAGTCTTGTCGCACCACAAAACCTGGGACGAGTACTTCCTCTCCCGTGACACGCAAAGCGTGGCCAACACTTTTTACGGCAATATACTGTCATCACTATGTCCAATTGCTCCCACAAAAGCTTCCCATGTTTCTGGTTGTCGTTCAGCCAGACGATTATCCGCTCTAGGCCATAAACTTAGTAAGTATCGTAGGCTCCTCCGTGAATCCCATGATCTCTCACTCCCTATTCCAATTAACAAACTCATAAATGAGATTACCACTGCCAAACTAGCTCTCGAGCAGCGCGGGGAAACTACCGCCGTAGCCCATTCTTTTCAATCTAAGATACTGGGAGGCCTCTTTCGCAGGCGTTGCTTCTCTAATTCATCTGCAGTTCCAAATATTGTGGCCGCTGACGGGAAGCCTTATTCTGACCCTGCTGATATGGTAGAATCCCTAAACTCTTACTTCGCCAGCTGCTATGTTCCCTCTGCATCAACCCTATCTACTCATTGCTCCCCACCTGGTTCCGAAGTAGCCACATTTGTTGACAAGACAAGCCACACCCTCTGCACACCCTCAGTTACTTTGTCTGACTTGATTTCCCTACTCGTTCGCCTTACAGACTCCAATTTCCCAGGCACCTATGGTATCCTTTCGCTTATCCTCAAAGCTGGTGGCCTGGATATCCCCACCCTCGTCCTCAATCTCTTCAATATGTCCCCTATCACTAGCACAGTTCAAAGTCAGTGGAAGAACTCCGCGATTCTACCACACCATAATTCAGGTCCACGAACTGCTCCAGCTAGCTATCATGGCATCCACCATACCTGCTTGCTCTCCCGTACCCTAGAACGCCTTATCAAAGTCCCCGTCATGGATTACGTGCTCACCACCAGGACCCCTAACGATCGGCAGTACGGGTTTATGGCACGGCGGTCAGCTAACACATGTCAGGTCAATTGCTTTAATCATATTTCGTCCGCCTACGATGCCGGGCTGTGTATTATTCTTATCTATCTTGATAGTCGCAAGGCGTCTGACCAAGTCCTCCACGGTGCGCTGCTCAACAAATTGCGATCTACGGGGATTGGTGGCCCGCTACTGTGATGGTTCACTTCTTACCTCACTGGGAGAACCCAGGTCACCAAGACTGGAGACCTATCCTCTTCCCGCCACCAGTGAAGTTATTCAGGGTAGCTTGCTTGGCCCCCTACTTTTCTTACTATACATTAATAATGTCACTGATTTGATCATCTATTGATCCCCTTTTTTGTTCGCTGGTGATATTTAGATAGCCTACACGTTTAAGGCCAGTGAATCTGTTTCCACTCTTGCTAACATTCAGGTTGATCTGAATTAGTTATCCCTCTGGCCCTCTAACTCCTGTCTTTCTTTTGCTGTTCCAAGATGCCGAGTCCTCTCACATCGATTCCAGATTCCTTCTGGGATGCTTATTCCTAATGGACTCTCGAGTCCTAGTCTTCCCGAAGTGGGAGACCCAGGTCTTAGGTATTCGCAACATGCATGGTACAAAGTGGCTAAAGCCCCCAAGCTCTGAGCTTTCATTCGTCGATCCTTCCACAATAAATCATGTCTAATTGCCATCTTTAAGCAGTTTGTAATACTTATGCTTGAATCAAGCCCTTAATTTGCCCCACAGTATTCGCAGGCATGCCGAACTGCTGTGGAAAATGTGCAGCGCTCTTTCTCTACGTCATTGTTTCCGGCGCCATTCACACTGCCGTATCACCTTCGCTGTCTGTCACTGGGGCTGGGTCCTTTATGGCTGAGGCGCACTGGGTTGAACCTAGGCCTTTTGCATCGCCTAATTTACCGATGGGCTTGCATAACTGACTACCGTCCTGAATTTTCTTCCTGCCCTTCCTACAATATCCGCAACTCTGGATGTTTGCTCCCATTGTCGACCTGTCGAACTGTCTTTGGACAAAACTTTTTCCTTTCCTGTATTCCAAAATAGGGAACAAGCTCCCCTCCCATATCCGCACTATCATCTCGTTTAGGCCTTCGAAGGACTCTCAATTCCTACCTTTCTATTGAGGAAGCCAAGCATCGTTTCGTGCCACAGTTTACACTAGACACTTTGAAACAGGCCTTTCTACTTTGTGCTCTCAAACCAACTGTCTTATTACTTGGTCCTAGCATATACATTCACCAGCTCGAACACCCTAGCGTTAACCCACAAGCGGGACAACTACTCTTCCAAGTTTTCTTGTCCGTAAATCACCATCATAACTATCTCTTATGCAGACGTTCACCTTCCGGGACTACATCTGCACCTGCTCTTTGAAGCGCAGTTGCCTTGCAGAGTGTATAGTGCCTGCCATCGTAATCGTCTTCATGCCCGTCTCCACTGACCCCGTTGTATTTCCTTACCTCCGCCTTAGGCTTCTGTGCCCAGCCAAATTATTCTTAGTTCCTCCAAGCCTGGTCTCATCCCTGAATAACTCTGTCAGCTCTATTTAATGCCTGATGCTTTAATTTGGCTAGATTCAACTAACCTTAGCCAAACCGAAGCCTTATTTCCTCACTGTTCAGAACCATTACGCATCCCCTGACTACGAACAGTCCACGCACATCAAATAGTGGGTCTGAAGATGCGCAATGAATGAAATACTTGTTTGGTTCCATAACCCACTCATTCACACACACACATATATAACACTGTGGTGCGCTTCTACTTGACATGGCGGTTCACACCAATGTTTTGTCGTCGTTTAGCCATAGTACGCAGGCTCTGAACATCCCCATTCTACTCCCATGGCCCAAAAGGTAGCTGTCGTTTTATTTGCCTCCGCGACCTTCCTCTTCCAGTGGGTGTTTGCTGCTTGTTCGAAATGACAGCTGTTTCATTGGCCTGGATTCTCCCCCTCCCCGACAGTATAAAATATCTGACAGCTGGAGTTATTTATCAATGCACAAACCGCAATTATGACTGCTTGGCGGCTTGTTACCCTGCAGATCTGGTACCATGCACGGGGGATGAAAATCTCGTGTGGTAGGCGGGTATGCCCTACGTTCGTATACCCGCCAATCCTTCAGTGGTACGGGTGCATCGCCCGTCGCCGGTGGTTCTGAGCCTCGCCTGTAATTCTGGAAAACCATAGAAGAGCACCGTTGTTGTTTGTCTGTAGCTGGTTTGGATTTGTCCCGGTTGTTACTTGTCTGGCAACGCCAAGGAATACAAGCGGATGACAGCAATACTTTCGTTTGTTTTAAAAATAATATATGCATGGGGTAGCCTGAAGGGACTGTGCGAGGCTCACTGCTAACATCGACGTGCAAGGAGTTGCCACGGTCGTCTTAGTTGGGTTGCACCACCCCAAGTCCACTTCATCATCCAGAAATAACACACACGTTCTTCCCTGCTGTTCTCTGAAGCAATCATATACACATAAAACGTAAATTTCTCATCATTTCCTGATTACCAGTAGTCACAACTAGCGCCTAATGGCTGTTTTTGCCATACATCATTCGCTTCTTGGAGTTGACAGCAGTGACTCTGTGGCTGGCCATCCATACTCTTACCATCCTGTTGAGTTGAGGAGGTAGATTCCAGTTAAACTACGGTTCTCATCCATTATCTCGGAAGCTGTTGCCCGCCCGCCTGTTATTTGGCTGCTGTCCCTGTTTACATTAACACCCCATTTGCACAACGGAGACACTTTGGTTGGATTATTTTGCTGAGCTAAAAACTACCGTTATGCATTCTCACCATGTAATTGCCTGTTCCAACTGGTCCAACGGCTAGCCACCCTGCCTCGGCGGCTAAGTCCTTACCTTCCCAAAATTAGGCACCTACTCTGGCCCAGCTAGTACTTGGCTTCTAGGTCAGCCAACAATACCCACCTCTTCCTGGGTTCATTTAACTTGCTGTCACCCCCTTCTGGATTTTTTTCCATTGGACGCCGTTTTATCTGATGCCCCCTGACGCTCACCAGACGCCAATGCTCTCATCCTACTTCTTCCTCATTCAACCCCTTCCCAAGCTTCAAACATCGGCTGCAGTTGCGCACACACCCCGTAAAACCGTTATTTATTCAATCTGGCATGTCCGCGGTCTACACGCACATGGTCCTCCTACTGATTGGAAATTTTCCGTGGCTCTGCATCGGCCTGACTCACTCTGTGTCAGTCTCGACATCTAACCCAGGTTTAGCCGCCACGAAAATGCGTATCCCCTGTCCGATTGCGGAAACCTTGATGACCGTTACGGGGCTGTCCAGAAACCGAAGCATGTCAATGCAATGATGGCATGGCACTGCCATACTCAGTTTGATGGCACTCCCGCAACTATTTTCTTCAGAATCTCGACCACAACCTCTCGCTCAATCGAGCCCGTAATCGCAAACGCAAACAAATTCTTCACCTGGCCCCAACCGCCCTGTTCTAAACCGCTGAACCCATCGTTTGGGTTTAACCAACCTAATTTTTTGCCGCAATTTTGGTTTGCATCTTCCACAAGTTCAAGTTCTTTTACGGTGTTCGTTTGGCATTATGCAGTGTCTCTATGTACCCATAAAACTTCCCTTTACACAGTGACACCAGTGAGTCTACTCAGTTTCAATTTAAACCATATTTTTGAAACAAAACCGGCCATTTGTCTCCAGATCGAAGTCTTTAATGTCCATCTCCATTTTTGCTTTTGTGACCCTAGCCGTTTGCTCGACCGCCTAAGGTCACTCATGGCCAGCAACGGCTTTCAGTTTTAGTTCAGGTCAGTCGTACCTCAAGCCTATTGTCCTCGTTCTTTTTCGGTTCCCACAACTGCGGTGACTTGTCACGTAATAAGCATGCCTCGTTGGTTGTAACTTCGTCTCCGTTGTGTTGTTGCCTGCGACGTTCAGGTTGTAAAGATCCGATCATGCCTTAATCGTCATGCCCCTTACAAGTTGGGAAATATAACTATCATTATTATATTTTACAGACGTTAGTTTTCTATGCTTCGGCGCGTACGTCTTATTTAAAGGTAATATGCGACTTACACGCCTAAAGCTGTCACAAAGCCTCAACCACTAAGCTCCATTTACCGTAAGCATATAGCTTTGCACTTTCGAGCAAAGCCGTGGATGGATTCGAGTTCTGCCGACTTCCAGTGAGTAAGCCACCGAGCACTCACTTTGCTTCTTAGATGTCCTCACATAAAGAGAACAAAGCAGAGCGCCAAACTCTCAAAGCCTGCAGGCTGCGAGTAACCGTGTAGCAAGTCTATTAATGACGGGTTTCTTCGCACGATGTTTTGCTCCACCACATCCTGAAATAAATGTGTGGTGGCGCAGATTGTTTCCCTTCTTACGCTGCCAGCCATCGCAGAGGCATTCAGGTTCTCACCAGACTCGAGAGTTTGTTTTAAACGACAGATTATCGGAAACGATTGGCATCGTATTTAGCATCAACATTCCAAACGTCAAGAAACTGTTGGTTTTGGGTAGTCTTGATACTTGGCAAAATAGATGTGTGGACTTCGATTGTTATCGCCCATCTGAATCCTTTGAAAACGTTTTTCACTTAAACCCACCCGACAAGGAAAACACCATTGGGCTATGCTGTACTGTCCCTGAGCTAAACAGTTTGCCTGCGGACACTTCCTCGCAAACCCAGGTGACATCGTCAGTGTCTAGTGGGTTCTCAGTGCGTCGTAGTGCCTCGGCGTGTACGCTTTGGGCATTGAGTTCTTGCGTTTATGCATTTATTGGCAACGCGGCGGCCTTTTACTAACACTGGCCGTATAGCTGGCCACTGTTCCAGTTAATCGGCATTCGGATAACCATTGAGACTGATCTCTCCGTCACATCACAACTGAATTTTTATCTTTGGATTCTACAGCCACCTGATTCGCTCGAGCCGATTGAACTGCGGAATACAGTAGGTGATCCACAGCTTGTGGTGGTACGCGGATCTGGACACGCTTCATGCCGGACACTCAAGTTTGGTGCGAAGTACGATGCGTCTGGCAGTATCAGAACGTCTCAAGAGTTTCCAGGTGCCAAACAGTCCACGTTCTCTAGACTGCATTATCATCCTCTTTGATTTCAGTGCACTGGACACAGGGAGGCCGGATAATACTCTATGAATGTTGCATTGTGTTTTTCTTCCATGCAGTAATTTTATATCAGCACGCGCGGTTAATTTGGTGAAAAAACACTGTTTCTGTCTCCTTATCTGATCTTTTTTTCAAACCAATAGTCAGCTGTCTCAATGCAGCCTCGTATTTGTGGGCCATCGGGATTAATTTTGCTTTTAGTAGCAGCTCCTTCGGTTTGGTTATGTTTCTGATTCACATCATGGCAACCCGCTTGCCCGTCCGCCTATGCAGTTGTTGCCTTTGTTGCTGTAATGCTAAATTCAACAAGCCGAAGGTTATGTGAAATGGGTTGGAGAGGTCAGGCTCAAAATTTATCCGGACACCAATCAACTGTGGAACTAAAGAACCAGCTAACTACGCAACAAGCGGACCGAGCGGTTAACTGCTTCACTATAATCAGAGAACAACCACTACACCACCATATTATGAATTAATGAAAACACTGGAAACCGAAGTAACACAAAGCATCAACCACCCAATAAGCACCGATGAGCTCGAATCAGTTCGGGACAAAACGTTTGCAACCAAATTGTCCAGCTCAGTGAATATTACGACGACCATCTTTACGAACTGGGCCACTAACATGATCCTACAATGTTTACTGGTTAGGCAGCGGCCGACGGAGTTGTTCGGGATTATAGCAGCTTATGGCTGCCGTTTAGTCCACCCGCTGTTGCTTGTCCATTCACTGGCAAACGATGGTATAATATCCTGGATTTTAAGCAGTTGGAGCACAGTAACCACAAAAAGAGGACTCCATTATATGTGAATTGAAATGCACTGCACAATCGGTGCCAAACTATTCTCGGCTAAGAGGTCGACTTACTAGCTGCACCATCTTCTACTTCTCGCCCACTGTCCGACTGTAGAAATAGGGTGAACAATCAACTTTCAAAGTGCGTTTAGCCAGGTACAGGATAAACGTGCAAAACGAGCCCTCACGGCAGCAGAAAATGATCCTACATTTCTTGAGAGAATTAAAGGCGTAATCTTGCCAAACCGGAAACCTCAAATGGCTAAAACAAGAAGCGCCAGTCTAGGAAGAAGTGGATTAAATGGTGGGGAGATTTAACTAGTATGTTAGCACACACGAAACTATTGGCTCACCATGACAAAAATTCTTAAACCAAGGTACTAAAAGATTCATTTGGTTAATTGTTCATCCACTGTTTAATGTAGCGTTGTAACGCAAAACAATATGGTTTGAACAGAATCTTCCACATACACCAATAGCCTTCGCGCATTTAACTAGCTCCTGGCGAATCCCGCGAGGCTGATTCTTTTGCGGCACTTTTCTCCGGCCCTGAAATGTGGTCAGGTTTTGCCGGAGAGTACGTTGCTTGAAATATGTTTTAAAAAGATGCCATCGTGGACTGGAAAAGGGTACTGCTTAGGATGAACCCACTGAGCAAATAAAAGTTATTTAATACGCGCAATAAACGTGTGCAGAAATAAAAAGCCAGCGTCAAGTATGCTTCAGTCGAAAATTTTGGTACTGGGTACAGTATAAATGAAGAACATTTCAACATTTTAAGTAGTTAATAAGTCTACACATGAACTTATGCGCGTATTAGAAATTTGGGGCAGTGTAGGTGAAACTCTGATAAAGTTGGGTAGCTGAGAGGCTCAGTTCCTAAAATTGGTCCCAAACCTTACTCTCAACCTAAAATTTAACTTGACTTCACGCGAAAGCTGAGCCCAGCACTAAGCCTAACTCTGTACCAAACCCTTAACCCAATCCTGGCGCTTACCATAAAAAAATCACGAATCTAACCCCAAAGTGCCCCTAAAACTGTCCATGGAGCTTAAGCCTCCGTAACCATAAAACTAACCTTGATCTTGAAAGTAATTCTAGCACCAAAGCCAAACCTCGCACTAATCATGAAAACAACACTAGACCTAAATTTAGCCTGAACCTAAACCTGGCCCCAAACCCAAGGCCAACCCTAAACCTAACCATAAGCTGAAACCTTAACCTAACCCAAACCCAAACCTCACCCCTACCACTAACCCTAAGCCTAGCATTAACCCTAAGCTTACCCATAAAACCAGCCCTCTTTTGACTGTTGTCTGGTCGCCGAGATTGGTAGTTGGATTGCAGACGTCTCATCGCCAGTCGAGGTGACGTTCTCAGTGCGCTGACGAGCTTTGAGAACTAAGCAGTGTTCCGCAACATAGCCACTAACCTTCACCATGGATCCAAAGCTAATTCTCGCCCTAGCATTAACCCAATCGTTCATGCTAACCTGAAGACCAAACCAAATCGTAACACTAACGCCAACTGTAAACTAAACCTGAGGATGACTCTTAACGAACACTAACACTAAAGCAGTCCACTATCTTGACCGTAACTCTTATTCCGATTCAGGCGCTAACATTAAACCCAGAGCTATAGGTAACCACAAATTATACTTAAACATGACCCTACCACAAACCGTAATCGCATTTCTTGCCCAAAAGAAATCCTTAACTCTAAACGCAAGCTCCAACCAAGCAGAATCCGAAACTTCACTCTAAATTTGACGCTGAAGCTGGAACTAAGCATCGCCCAATCCCCAACACCAGACCTCACCTCAAAACGTGCCCATCTCTCTAAGTGTATTCCTAATCAAGACCCTCAACCTAAACCTAGTTATTATCCTTACCCTAGGCCTTATTCTAATATTAACACAAACTAAACCTTATACGCAACCTCTCCCTGAGCCCAAACCAAACCCGAACACAGCCCAAACCATGACCAGTAAACTATACATTGATGTCACTATACTCCGAACCCCGACCTAAGCTCCAAACTCGAAGGTGAACCCGAACGTATCACTAACCCTTACTCTCTTTTCCAACTGTATCCCTAAAAATAAACCCTAGTCTAACGCTAAAAAACCCTAACTTTAACCACAACCCTTAATGTAACCCTAAAACTAACCCAAAACCTAAACCGAGCCCCAACTCCAACCCAAAAATTTAAAATAGCCGTAACATTAACTCTAAACCTACGCCATACTCTGATCCTAGTCTTAACTATGCCACATATATTTACCCTGACGACCGGACCCAACTCTTTACTATTGGACCTGTCACGTAATAAGCATGCCCGTTGTGTTGGTACCTGTCGCGTTCAGACTGTAGCGACCCGATCATGCCTCAATCGGCGTGTTCCATCCAAATTGGGAAATAAACCTATTATTATTATTACTATAATTTTTATTGCATCAGATAATGCCCACTGCTTGTGATGCTGTCCCCTTTCCGCGCATACCCTGTACCCACAACCCCCTCAGTCATGACTGACCGTAACTTTATGATCAGGATTGACGGTATGCTACCCACCTGTTGGGAATAAACGTTACTATTATTATCTTAAAGCCAAACTTCACCCGAAACATCACCATGACCCTTTGTGATAGCAGTCTCAGCGACTAGTGTTATTTTGTTAGTGCGTCTATCTAGTGATTTGCATCTTCCGTCTAGCAGACGTGAAAAGGAGATAAATAATGCGTCATTGATGGAGAGATGATCTAAGTGTGGTGGCGAACCGTTACAATTATGACGCACTTTTGCCATTTGGCGAAGGGAAGTAGCAATGTGTTCCAGTGGATGCAGCTAAAGGAGTCACCTTCAAGTACAACGCGCGGGGATTGACAAGTCGCGGGACGGCCAACCCTGTGAAGGTTTTTCAGTGGTAGATGAGGTACCAGGCCAGAATAACGTGTTCGGTACACCTGAGTCGGGAAGTCTGTGCTAAGACCCACCATGGAAAGTCCACGGTAAGGACAAGGTTCAACATGGGCAATAAATGTCCGTTGAGAAACCGGGCCGGTTTGGTTCAATTTTGATGTCGGCCGTCTGTATTGGCTGTTTATAGAAGGACGAGAGGAGTAATTATCCTTCAGTTGGCGGATGGTGTGCTGAGGTCTATGGAAATCAGGTTATGTGGGAATACAAGGGATGGGAGGCGTAAGAAAGCATTGGAAATGATTGCTTGATAATCTTTGGTAGGTACAGTGGAACTGTACTTTAGAACTACTGGGAGCGAATCACGCTGGCATAAACCTGGCTGAACCACCATATGCCGATAAATGAAAATAGGGAAGAAATACAGGCACCAAATTTATCGGCAGGGAATGCCAAAGGGGGGCGCCTAACCGGTGCCTGGAGTAGCCCGAAGGGGTGATTTCTCATTCTGGCACATGTAAAGCAAGCCAAGATTCACTAAGCAGTAGTAGACAAGGCAGCAGAGCCGCTAAGTCGCATATCTCAGAGCAGTCATTAAACAGGCAAGAGCACCTTAAATAAATGTGTTTAGGCGTTGCCGCGTTTATCGTTCTGCCGCATGCTCTAGGCCGAAAGAAAGTAGTCGTATGCAGACGGGTAGCGTGGGAGGAGGTGTGGAGTCGTTTCATTCAGAAGTAGTGGAAGGGTACAGCGGGGATGGATGTGAATAATAGGCTCGGCTGGAGGCACGCTGGAGAAGGAAGCTGGTAAGATTAAGCACAAAGGTGGGGCGCTTGGTAGCAGGCTGTGCGGATAGGGAGCTTGTGGCGGCGAGTAATAAAGTGGAGGATTAACTGAGCGTGGTAAATTATTAGGAGGATGAGTTGGCAGTGAACCTGAATATACGAGCCGAGCTACGATTGACTCAAATTGCATGGGCGGACAACCACATAAACCCATACGGTTCAGAGGTTTTTGGACGGCAAATTTGACATTATGGTCCCGTTTCGCCATGTTGGGAGCCAAATCGCTTAATTGTGCGAATATTAGCAGAATTACCCAGCTCCTTGAAAGGGATTCTTGGACGACGGAAGTCGGACCGAAGGAACCCTTCTTTATTGTAAACCGGCCTCGTGCTGGTATCTTTGGGACTATCTAATTTGGGCTCACTGTACGACGTTTCCTTGCTGAGGGTGTGATTGGATGATTCTGTCAAACTGAAGAGGGCAAAGTTGAATGTTATTACTCCAGACCAGGAGGGTGGCGAGGAGACTTAAAGTGATTTAAGCAGTGCACTCTTTGACTCCGCTCCGTGAAAATAGGGATGTTCGGATTTATAGAGGCCCCTGTGGGCTGATCGGAGAATTTGTCAACCTTGGATATTTTTTTCTTCCTGCAGCTGAGGCAAACCTGACTTGCAGTAGAACGGGGACCGCTGGGTCCCTCCTGTAACATTGGGTTGATTTGGTTACTTTCAAATGGGAGTGAAAAGGAAATTTCCCACACAAGGTGAGAACTTTTGTGGTAGACCAAATGCTCCGTGGGGATAGAGGTTTTGAGTCTGGATCCTCTATTGCTATGGGTGGACGCAGCCTCTCCGGGCAAACGCAGTAACAACTGTTTTGTTTCTTGAATTACATATGAGACTAAAAGCGCTGCACAGACATCCCCGACGCTCAATGAATGAGGGCATCACTGCCAGGTCCCGGAAAGCTATGTTGCCTTTAACGTTTTAAAGCATCTTAGAAGAATGCTACAATGAAATCCTCTGCAGGTTTTGGCCCGTATTGGTGAGGAAGCTGGTATCGCCGCTGAGCTGCATTTCTGAAACCCCCGGGTTACAAGGTGCTGGGACAGGATTCGGAAGTTGAAAGCCTGCGGACAAACTGGGCAGGCGACGGATCGTCAGAAAGTTGAGTTTCCGCAACTTAGTAGGACCCGTTGGTCAGACTCCATGTTTGCGGACTTGGAAGATTTATTTTTCCGGAGCTGCCAAAGCCGTAGATTAGATATGGCCTTTGTGATAACGAGCTTTGGCTAAACTTGAAAATGCATGCAGCTGAAATGAGGATCGCGTGAACAGGGGAGGAAAATGTCATGGTCCGTTCCCTGCCTTTACCCAGACAAGACTCGAAGGCCAATGCGAAAACTGACCCATGGATCAATGTATCATCAAGTCTTTCGCGAAATTTACCAAGATATGCATATTACGGGTGACAGATCGGGATACAAATATTGTGAACGTTCTGCACAATATACGCGTAGTACTTGCTGAGCAAGATCAAAATAATCGAAGGAAAATGAGAGGTGAAGGTTTGCGCATAGCCAGGAACAACCCCAGACACTTTTGGTACCCAACAATAGAAGCCAGGCCAACAAGGAGAATTGGTTCTGTGTGGAGCAGTAGTTGTCTAAACTCCTGGCCTCTTAAGAGACTACCGCTCCAGGAGGGCGATAATGACGTTGGCAGTCGCCAGGGAGGTGAGTGTGCATAGCAGAAGTCCAGACAATAGAAGTCGAGACACAGAGACCGGTTTCGAACCACATACCTTTCGGTCAGTAAATTCGCGCTCTAGCTGCTGAGCCACCTTGCCCCCTATATATAGACTTTACCGGAGACAAGAATTTAGAGGAGACTAACTTCATCACAAGATATTGCCAGAGTTTCTGGTGATGAGTAGAGTCAAAAGCAGATTTCTGATCGAAAATATCAGGAAAGTCGGATTCCATAAAATTATTCAAGAATGCCAAAACCTACTGAGACTGTTAAACTCCACCAAAATCGCAGTATGGAAGCCGTCAAACATCCGGACCAGAAAAGACAACTGCCGCCCGCACGCTCAAGCAGTCCATTAATTCAGCAACGGCCGACGATGAGTGTTCATGCGGCGCTAATCAAACAGCCTGGATGCAAGATCAGAATTGCACATTATATACCCCTGTTTCCCTTATAATTTTTGCACTCGCTTGTTCGTGTGTGTTTCGCGTTGGTAAGTTTTATTCCGACACTAAGTTACAACAGATTTGCAAGGCCCAAAACCACGCAAGTATGACACCAACTGCTGCAGAAAACTCTGCTCCGACAACACAATCATTTAGAGGTGGCGCAATGGCGATTGATGGATTCTTTTACGTGGCAGCCAACAAGCCAACCAAAAAATTCCGCCTCAGATGCGAATTCCGCCGCCCCCATCGCCAAAAGCATCACGCAGTTCCATTAATAGCCCAATTCTGGTCTATTCCTTGATACGTAGCTGGAACATTACGAAAAAATTTTTGAAGCCGAACCGAAAAATAACGATGATGACTGGTGAGTCCGATTGTTGCTCAAAAAACTCGCTACAACAGAACACACCTTATCCCAACTTCATCTGGCAAAAGAATACTCGAGACCTCGATAGCAACTCAGCAATTTTGGATGAGCGTTCTTTCATGTTCAATATTTGTAATCAATGTATGGAACTATTAAAAATGAATCTGAAGACCCCGTCGCGTATTTTGATATAATCAAACTTGGAGGCGAACACTTCAACTAATCTACCACGACAGAAAACCAGCTCGTGTCTAATTTTTAGTCAATAATAGCAGTATTTTTCTCAGCTTAGTTCTCTGTCTAAGTCTCCCAGACCAGCGTTCCAGTCAAAACAACCACCAAAGGTGCACAACGCATATTAACGCCCATAACCCGCTCGGAAACACTTGTACTAATATGAAGTGTATGCCGAAACAACATTTTGGAATTTCTGACGCCTTCTGAATGCGCCATTATCAACCAACACTCGGCCACTACTGGATCATAATTGGCTGTTGGGTCTACGCTTTTGACCCATCAGAGCTCACTTTGATGCCGGATCGGCAAGCGGTGGACGCCGACGGGACAGCTGTTGGATTTTCTGGGGTGGTGCCGAGATCAGAAGTGTCCGGTAGCATTTCTAGACTCAACTCCATCGGTCCTGTGGACAGGATCTGCACGTCTGTCACCTGCATCTGGTTTGTTTGTCGTATCCACCAGGTTCGGCCAACTTGAATCTCGTAGAGCACTGCAGCACCGGCGAAGGATGTGCTCTGTAATCCACGTAGGGTGCCTGCCGCTTTAGTCGTGAACCAACCCTCTGGCCTTCGCTGAATGAGCGCGCAACTGCTCCATGATGCCTGTCAAACTGTTCCTCCCTTCTGGTGTTGCGGTGACTAACCTACCTTTTCTGTAGCGGATAGTGTCATGCGGTGTTTGGAGCCTATGCCTCTGCTTCTGACGCTCACTCAGGGGAGCTGGGGTTTGGCGTCGCGGGATATGCCAGCAGGAGTCTTTGCAAAATCTCCTCCGTTGGTCCCTCTCCTCTGGATTCCTGAAGTGCCTGGCCGTTCGGCTCTGGATGTAACGGCGGCTAGTAGGCGTGAGTTATGCCACACTCCTGCCAACTCCGACGATGTGAACAGACTGCCTTTGCCGGATACAATAGTCTCTGGCGTTTCAAGGAAATTGAACACTCGTCTTAGTTCCAGGACTATATATTTGCAGTTGTGGGGCTTTTCACGGGAGAAATTTCAGGCTGTGGGCGTCGACTAAGACCAAAAAAGTGTTGGTCACCAACTGGATCTGCATGGTCTATGTGAAGAAGAGACTAGGGCTTGGTCGGTTGCAGCCACGACCGTAGATAGGTTTTCTTGAGTGACTTGGATGCTACAAAACACCCCAGGTAATATTTAGAGACTTTCCGCATCTGTGAGTACGTCAACGGCGAGCAGACCAAACTCCGAGCAAAGGCCTTCATCCTGTTTGTTCCCTAGTGCATTTTATTAAACTAATTTAGGACGACTGATTGTAACTCTTTTGGGATGACAGTGCGCTCTGAAAACAAAAGACCAGTCGGCTAGTGATACTGCAAACTTCAGGTTTTAATTCGTATTTTGAGCAGGCGCGCGACTTCTGATTGCCATGGTACCTGATAACTTGTGTAGTGGTCTGGCTATCCTAAAAGCTACTTTACCGGGAATGTTTGGCAAAGGAACAAAAATAATAGCGCTAGATTGAGTATACAATAATAAATAGGGTTAAATGGAACAGACTGACCAGTAATTGTTCTCTAAAATTGTTCGTCTTTGGCACAGGTCAGCGAATAATTATGGTTATCCAGAGGTCTTCCTTTGAACAGTTCTCACATATAATAAAATCCGAAGATAGTTTGAAATGTTTTTATACCAGAATTAGTGCATGAAGCCCGCGTGCGACCGCTGTAAGCGCGAGCAAAATCAGAAGAGAAAGTCTAAGCACGTGAACACCTTTGTATTGTGTGTAAAAGTGAAAGAGCGCGTTTTGTAGTTTTTCGTATTCAAACAAAAAACGTCTATGCAATTGACGAAATACGCAATGTTATAACGGAAGCTAAAGAAACGTACAAAACATCACACCTGCTGCAGCACCGGTTCTTGGTCGGTAGCCTGGCGGTCCATGTCGGCATTCACTGGGACAATGCGAACCACTTCTGATACTGCGCGGTCAACCACCGGTTTCAAGGCAATTGTTGCAACTACAGTATCTTCTTGTTCCGGGATGCTTGATTCAATGACAGTGCGTCGGTTTGTCCGAGGCTGGTGGTCGACTGGCACTTGATCTTGAAGTCATCCCAAAAGCATGGCGGCCCATCGCTGGAGATGGTTAGCGGCCTATACCGGGATTCCCTTCTTCGAAACAAACACAACAAGAATTGGCTTGCTGTTGATCATTAAGGTGAACGAACGGCCTTAGGGAATATTATAAAACTTTTGACGGCAAAAACTATCTCCAAAGCTTCCTTTTCTATCTGACCCTATTTGTGCTAGGCTAATGTCAGGGATCTGGCTGCATGTGCAATGGCTTTCTAGCTGCTGTCGGGAAATACATGCTAAATGACTACACCGATTCCGTAGTTCGAAGCACCCGATACCACAACGATTTCCAGTGATGGATCGTAGTGGGTGAGTAGCAAATCAGAACTGAGCATGGATTTGACGGTGTCAAAGGAGCGTTGGCATCCTTCTGACCATGCCCACCTGTGGTCTTTGGTGAGTAACTGGTTCATTGGGCCTCGGAGGCGGTGCATGGCAGGCAAAACCGAACTGTAGTGACCGACGAGACCGAGGAAGAACGTAAGTGGCGTAACATCTGTGGGCGCTGGCATACATTTGGTGGGGTCGATGTTCTTCGGGTCGGTCGGCAGCAATGTGCGTCAGTGAAGAAGCCAAGGTTCTTCATCGACCGCATGAAGAAGGTGCATTTTCTCGGTGCACCCTGAAGCCATATGCTTGAATACGACGAAGCACGTAACCAATTCGTTGGGGTTGGAACCTATGACGATGAGATCAACCAAATAGGCAGAAACGCCTGCAGCATCCTTCAGCATCGTATCCATGTTCTTTTGAAATATGGCTGGTGCTATTTTGACACCGAATGGCAGCCGAGTATACTAGAACAGACCGTGGTGCGTATTGCTCATCTGAATTTCTTGAGTTACCTCGACTTCAACCTGGAGGTAGGCATCGGCCAAGTCTACCTTCTCAAAATATCTACCCCCATTCAATTTCGCGAATAAGTCTTCTGAAAGAGACGGAGGTTACTGATGGGTATCCAATGCAGCATTCAGACCGGTGGAGAAGTCTGCACACAGCCGGACGGTCCTGCTGGCCTTCCTCACCAACAAGATCGATGAGGCCCATGCAGAGTAGTTGGTCGGCCGAAAAACATCAACCTTCTGTAGTCGGTCCAGTTCTTGGTCAACAATGGGTAAGGCTGCATACGCTACTGGGCGTATTGACCATAAAAATTGTTTTGGGACTGGGGAGAAGGCACAGTGTGGCTCTTGCTTTTCTGCACCGTCCAAGCTCCTCGGCGAATATAGGTGCATAGCGTTGTAGGAGGTCCTCAAGTGAACGCTTCGGAAACTGAGTTTTTTGGCACCTCCGGGTGCGGCGTGCGTGAGGTTGAAAATATAATTAATTGGCTTCTCCAGCGTACCCGGCTTATCCATCTTAGGGCTGATTGGACAATCTTAATTCCCTCAGCCTGTCGTGGTATGCAAAGTAACTTACGATGAGCACTCACATTCTAAACGAACTCCAAGAGAACAGATGAACGTTATCGGTCCACACATTTTATGCCCCTGAAATTCTCTCGTTGCCTTTATTTCGCAGATACTGTCAAGATGCTGGCCCAAATATCGGTGAGCAAGGTTCCTTGTTCAATATTCGTTATCAGTGCCTCATGATAACCGAAAGGGATACTGAAGATTTCATCATTTATCCAGTGTGGTCAACAGAGAATGCGAGCGCTTTCAGCTCAGCACCATGACCGAAGATCAATCCAAGTGTCTCATCCT
>SJOL01006424.1:682971-713411 GCA_004794785.1 Opisthorchis felineus | reverse complement strand
TGATGATGATGATGATGAATGCTTCCCCGTCGTTTTGACGTAATACACTACTCATAAGGTTGCTTGAAAACATCATAAACGAGAGATTCAGCTGGGTTCCAGGTGCGCCTCCCGCCAAAACCAAATTGGTATGCAAATGAGTGTATTTCGCTAGCCTCCCCATCGTTGTTGATGCATTCAGCAAGTGGCCTGAATTTTTTTCGATCTGGGACAACAACGATGACAACCGTCACTAAACTGCAGAAACTATTGTGTCCGTCAATGGTACTCAGTTCGCATCCCATCAGTTTCGCACATTCGTTCGAAGATTCGGTACCACGCATGTTACTTTCCTACCATTCCATTCGCAATCACGGTAATGCTTAGAGGTTCTTAGATTCCTTTAAACGAGCGTTGACAAAATCAAAAGAGGCATGTTATAGAAGTAACGCCTACCAGTCACCGAATGCCGATCGGACAGCCTGGATTCAATACCGGAAGTGCGCTTAAATTACCGCTCTGCCTCCTGTAATTTTTGCACCCGCTTGTTCGTAATAAAGCTATTGTGTTCCGTGTTGATGAGTCTTTTCCGACACTAAGGTACTGAAGCGGGGATTGCAGTTAGTTACAACAAAGAAAGGCGACCATTGTTGGTGGTTAGAAGGAACGGCCATATCCAGCACTTGTTGGAAGGTGAAGATATGATCGATGCAACACCGACGAGGGTGAAACCCAGCTAGATTCTCACGAATCTGACTCTCCCGATGACGGATCAACCTGCGTAGAATAATACTTGAGGACACCTTGGAAGATATGGCCACTAGGCTAATACCACGGTGGTTTTCGCACGGTGTTCTTGCACCCTTTTTGAATATGGGAATCATGGTCAAGGGACTCCGTTCTGTAGGAATTTTTTCCTCATTCCATATATTTTGGAGTAAGGTCGTTAGGTTATCCTCGACGAACTCGCTACCTTTGAAGAGTGCAGGATGCAAACCGTCTGGTCCAGGTGCTTTGTTTCGCGAAAGCAATGGAATGACACGCCGGACTTCCGTCGTCGATGGCGACTAATGTCGATGTCCCACTCTGGTTAAATCAGTCCTTCAAGATCGCTGGTGATCGCCCAAAGTTGACCGTGACCACCGGTGCATTGTTCAGTCCGGTCGAAATAATTTTAAAACCAAAGTGTCTGGTGTTACTCAAAAGGCACCTTCTGTGCGCAGTCGCATCAGGAGTCAGACAATAACGTCTTATTCCTTGCGCCCTTGGGTTAGGCCAGCTCCCTGCATTCAAGCATGTCAGACTATTGAGTCATCAGCTCTGAGCAGGGTCCCCCAAAAAGCCCTATTTCCCCCCACTGCCTTGTGGGTCAGACTTTTGCGCTAAGTGCTCAAGGTGGTATACATCAATTACACCCTATTTCTCGGCCTGTGCAACCGGGAACTATCGTTTGCCCGCACAGTTCTTTGTCAGCCGATATCCCTCCCCAACCCCTTCCTGTCATGCAAGCTAGCGCTGCTGAATCATTCGACTGCCAGTAATCTGACCTTATACGCTCCGCTGCCAATTAACACTCGACAAAATATCACTGCTAAATCCACAAGATCCTTTTTACGTAGGGCTTCCTCGTCATAGTCGCTTGGCACGTGTCGGACAGCTTGTTGAGTGGATTTTATAGATAGGTTGTGCCAAACCAGCTCCTTCGTATTTGCGATGTTCTTTGTGTGGTGTTGTGATGAGATTGGCATAGACTGATTAAAACCAGTTTGCACAGTAGGAGCACTCGTTCCTAGTCCACGACGACTGCATATAACGGCATGACTGCTACATGCGAGGGAACTGAGACATCTTCAGCTCTCCGACAACCGTTGTCTCAGAACCATAGTCCGTTTAGGTTGGTGCCGATGAATCCGCAACGAGACAATTAGACAAAGTATGTTCGATCATTCAACGAGGACTTCAGTCGAAAAGTGTGCCCAACACCAATATTCGCGGTGGTTAGGTCATGTATTGCGCATGCCAAATCATCGTTTTTGCCAGAGTGCTGTTTTCCGTGCCCGATTCGGAGAGGCGCAAGCAGAGAGTTGGCCAACCTTTAACCTGTCGGAGGTACATGAAAGGGATTGCAAAAAGTTTGGTCACCTTCGATATAACTCGCCTTTTATGATGGGGTTCGCGTGATCTCCCCTGTTCATAGTTGGAGACGCTGTGGTGCTCTTGTTGTCAGTTTCTGTCCGTAGTGTCCGAATGAGTGTCTGGAAGTGTAGGCATCTCGGAACAACTGTTGTAGACTAGCACTAAGGCCCTTCCCCATCCACTCTTATTCTTGGCAATAAGGTTTTCAAATAAATTATGGTTGTCCGGCAGCGAAGTATCAGTGTTGAACAATGGTGTGGTGCTCTCCGTGATGGTGGTGTTGACTGAATTTAGCGAATTTTACTTGTTCATTCGCTGGGTATCCATCCCGTGAGAAATATTATCCAGTGCAAGCTTCGCCTAGTGTCGCTATCTTAACTATTAATTCAGAAACACTCACCATTAGAATTAAGTCAATAAAACCGTATTCATTCGTCTCTTTCCTTTATATAAATGAGAACCCGACACTATGTCTACTACTTGTCCTGACTTCCTGGTCGGTTTATTCCGTTTTCCAAATTATTGCATAGCCGTGTGAAGTTTAGTAACCGCGGGTCTGAAAGTTGTACCTACGGAGAGTACGCCTTTTAACATAAGCGCCGTTTTGGTTCCCCAGAGAGGGCAAGTTCTTCAAGTGGACCTTTGGTATGGAATCTTAATTCTTCAATGAAGCTTTGAAGAAAGTTTGGAAAATGCTAGTTAGGCTTCTGCTACCCCGTTTCTTCTCTCTCTTCTCTCTTCTCTAACTTTCCGTAGAATACATGTCGGACAGGATAATTTTCAATGCATGCAATACTTTTCTGATTACACGACTTTTCCTCACGACAGTTTCTGCGCTGAACGTTGTAAGAGTTTTTCAGTCTCCGGCGCAGCCACGTTCCGTCAGTTTTCCCCGTACTTAGACGCCAGTGGCAGTTTGTTTCCACGATGTATGCAAACACCTAGTTCACGTAAAAATGTTGATTTCGATTTACGGCGTCAGTGGGTGAACATTTGATTATTCAACATTTCCGATTTTTCAGTCGGCCCCTTTAAGCTCTTACATATGCCTCCGTCTTATCGATTTCTTATGTATATCTGGATAATGAATCAGGCCGTTCATTGGAATTTTATTCTGCTTTTGTAGTGTTTACCACAGTGCATCACATTCGTGCGTCAGTTTTATTCTTCCGCTCACAATTTCTCTACTACTTTGGAGATTCAACTCTTCCAAATTCACATTCGGGAACGCCCTGAAGCATGCGGAGTGAAAAAGTAAATGGAATCCGGCTTTTCCATTCATTAATTTACCCAATAGAGCCCGCATCCAAAAGGCATCTTGTCGAACCCATATGTGGTTACCTTTTTCAAGACCTTCAAGCCGGAGTGTACTTTTGAAGACAAAAATGAATTTTTGGATATCATATATTGGCTTCGACAAGTGTTTGCTGTAATCATTGGGATAGTTTGGGGTTTGATCCCTCTGAAGGGGATTTTTGCCATTCTACTTTTCTTTTTTGTCAACATTTTAGCTGTTTATTTGTATGCTGCCTTGTTCCAACGGGTCGATGAAGACGAGTATGGTGGATTCGTTGAAATAGTGAAGGAAGGCTTAATGACTGCTTTTTCTTGTTTTATGGTCTCTTGGATTGTTGTTTACGACTACGGTCGTAGTGCTGTTCCATTATCCTAGGGTAGTGTTTTGTCTACAAATTTCCCTTCAGGATCACCAGCGTACTTTCACCAGTTATTTGTATGGTTTTGTAAATATAGATACAATCCGGTATTCTGTCTTCTGCGTCTTCTTCCCACCAAACGGATCTCACAGTTATCTTCTTCTTTTAGTGTGGGTTACCATCTCATCCTGTTTTGCTCACATCTACCACTCGGATCCAAGCCGGTTGCACGGGTAATTCGAAAGCCGTTGACGGTTCTACGTGTACAGCCGTAGTCGATGAACTAGACCGGGACGAATTATTTTTTGAGCTATGTTCCGTCTGTGGCCGCCACTCCGGGACGCTTCACGAGCCAGCGCCTCTTCGTCAAGGGTGCCTTTTTAGATTCATCATAGGACAGTCTCCGGATATGCTTGACCAGCAGGCGTGTTCGGCCTTTCCAACCATTCGGAGCATGTTGGAAAGCGTCCTTACTGGGTCTGTGGAGGGTGATATCTTCCGTTTGAAAGTGACACTTCTCGAACATCCAAGGCCCTCAGAGGACAGTTCATCATTCGGGGCTTCTGTGGTAATTCATTCCCATACCTTTTACCTGAACTACCGTGAGATCTTTGTTATTTTTAGTGACCGTGAGGGTTTCGATTCTTTTTAAGGTACTTTTTTCACTTCCGTCATGAGGAGACAACCTTATCATGCTATGCACTCGAGTTGAGCTATACTAACCGGAGGTTTTGCCCATATCACACCCGCCCAATATCACACGCCTTTAATCCACGTTCATTTAGGATAGAGTTTTGATGAATGCGGTTACCATATTTGGTGTTTCAACACATTTGGAAGCACACTTCGGAAAACTGAGACTCTGTGGCCTTAAGTGTCAAGCTTTTTTTGCCAAACAATTTTGGAGATTGATGTTCCTCTTGTCTAAGTTTGGGTGCGATAATCCTTCAAGTATTTCTGCAAGGTGCCATCGGAAAGGTTGCTTTCATTCACAAAGCACGGTGAATAAGCGAAAACACGATATCCCCAGTTTCTTTTTTCACACACTCCTTCTTGTTCTTTACCTAATCCGATTAGCAAACCTATCCATGAGGGCTTATAGCCTTGCACCACCATTGGCTGTGACGTCTACTCCACAGTCAGCACCATTAGACTCAGACTTTCAAACTGATCTTCAAGTCTTAGCAAAAAGTCTATGTGACTTCGTTGGGTGCTCACATTCGGAGGCAATTAGGATAACCTGTTGTCTCCTCGGGAACTGAAAAGCCTCAGCAGACCGGTTGCTCAGCTCGACGATCAGGCTAACAACGAATAAAAGTTGTCCTCATTTCCCAAGTAGCTATACTTAGTTCATATAGATAAACATGTCACGACATTGATTTTCTCTTTAGAATCGGATAGATGCGATGTTCATGTAATATTGGGATACTTGAGTCCATGAACGAGCTGGGCTACAGTCCTCTAGGACGACAGTTTTCGACCGGTCCCGTTTTGTTGTATCAAAGTTCGCTGACTTATTAACTATTCACTAGAAGTTCCATCCTTTCAATGAAACCAGTCTATGCTGTAAAGCCAATAAGCGCTGCATTTTTCATCCTTGTTGGGAATCATCAGAAGTGCGAATCTCACGAAACTCAGAGTTTCAAACGTGCAACCTTCCGGCCAATCTCTGAACACTTAACCGTTCAGCCACTAATGGCTGATCAGCCGTGATTAGTTTTCACTTAGACAGGACAATGCACCACTCATCCTTCAGTGATGGAAACTACATCACGTGGTCACCTACTGACTGGCTCCTCGATCGATGACTTCTATCTCTTGGTGAAAAACTGATCCCACTCCGACGGTTGCGCATGTCAAACTGCATGCTTCGCGTGATGCATTGCCATCTGCACCACACAGCGATTTTCACTTATGAATGCGCTGATTGTGGGTTTCCAAAGAGAGGTCATACAGCGATTTGTGAAAGGTTTATCCGGCGACTTCAGACGCGCTGGTAGTTGTCGTCTTCTCAAATGAGGATCCTGGGGTGATACTTATAAGTGACTAGGAATACTGAAGTACATGGTCTAGTCACCGGGCGTTTTGAGGGCATTCCTGTGCCAGAGTTATCGTCTTCACAATAATGTCTACTAACAATTAACGGACATTTGCACGAACCTATCGATTTTTACAAACGGGTTCACATTGAACGATTGCAGGCCATCACTTTCAGTGTGAGGCTGTCCCCAATCAGTATTCCTTCGCCTTCGATGCAGGAGTTTAAATCGTGAATAATTCAGCTGCTTCTGCATCACGTTTATTTAGTCACGAACCAGATACGTGGATTTGTTTGGAGTTATCACAGCGAATATTTTTAACTTGGGCCATAGAATAAAGGCAAGAAAATAATAAGTCAATGATTTAAAGGTAATCGTTCAGCTGTAACACCCCTTCGGTGCCTAGCTGCCATGCCACCAGAAGGAAGCACGAGGGCTGGGATACTGCCAGGTTGCCCAAGCCTAGACAGGGGGAGTCGAGAGGCAGAGGTCGGGTTCGAACTACGAACCTTCCGGTCAGTAAATTCGCGCTCTTTTCACTGAGCCATTTCGCACCCAAGGAAATGACAGGCTATCAGTTTGGGGCTAACACAACAGCACTACGGGCTGCGCGATGTTGGCTTTTAAATCACTCTCCAACGCGTAGTCAGATAAGTCGCCAGTGGCTCAAGCGATATAAACTAGCGCGGCTAATGCCCACCTCTATGCCTTTCACGCGTCGTTGCTGGGACATGTATTGTCTTTCCCCTACTATCTTCTGGTCGAAATCCGCTTCAGCACAAGGGGCACTACGAAGCACTCGTCACCTAAAGTACATAGCATTGAGATAATCACCATAACTGTGACAGCCAAGTAAATCCATCAAGTAGTCCGTACTGGGCAGCGGGTACTTCTTTGAGGTAGGAACGGGCTCGAAACGACCAGAGAGTGAAATCATCACCGGGAGAAAAAAAACATTAGGCGGACGCAGGGCGGGGACGGATCGGTCGGGAATCATCGAGGAATTTGACAGTTTATGCGCATACGAAACAACGGGGGGGTTCGATTTCATCTTTTGGATCCATTTTTTTAAGATCCCACCTCTGTCACCAATGTCAGATTACTTAGACAATCGCCCAGTACGTTTCCTGGTCGACACTGGCGCTTCGTGCTCTGTAGTCGGTGCACGAGAGTTTTGGCCACGTGGTCGTCAACCGGCAGCCAGCACCAAATTGATAACAGCGAACGGCGCGCCGCTTCAAACAGCGGGAACGGCATCATTTTCTGTCAGCATCGGGAAGTTGTGCACGCACCATCAGTTCTATTGTGCCCCGGTGACATGGGAAGCCATCCTTGGGATGGACTTTTTGAAGAAATACAAGGCCTCTATTGACTTCGTCAGTGGACAAATCACGTTTGACAACCCTTTTCCACCAAACTCTGGTTTCCTCTCGTCTGTACAACACAGCAATCATTGGCCACAGCCCCTAGTTGATTGTTGTCCTGCCCCCCCCCAGAGGCTAAGTATGGTTTAATGAAACTATTAAATGAATTTACCACTTCGTTCGACACCCATAGGTCTAAACTGGGCCTTACCCATGTCCTTCAACACACTATCGATACTGGACACCACCACCCCATATATTAAACCCCTTGTAGAATCCCTGTCCATTACCGCGCCAAGTATCGCTAATCCAATATTTCCGCCTGACTTGTTCAATAACCCAAAGCCACTGATGCAGAAAGACAGGCCGTCTGTTTTTATCGTTCACCCTCATGACCAATCTTCAGAACAATAAAGTATCCCTGAAACCACTCGTGTTTTTGAACCTTTATATTCATCGACATAGAGTACTCAGGCATTTCGTATGGACCTGGTGAAAGTAATATCTTGGTTACACGACAGCAGCAGAGAGAGGGATGGAAAGTCCCTAATGGTATGCTCGTTAGATCCACAACAACCTTTGGACAACCGTCAACAGGTCGTACCGGCGTGAGTTTTGTTATCACAGTGTTTTTGCGAATACGCGCCACCCATGAGGCCTGATCAGGACGTTCTATTCCGTGGAAGGGACCCTATTCAGGGTACTGAGTGAATCCATAGTTTTATGTGGCAACTTGTGGTACTTAGGTCGGGTGGTCAGTTTTTTGTAGAAATCTGTTTTATGTTCGCATTTCAGAGTATTATGTTCTTTGAAATATAATCCCCTCGAAATAATGATAATGACGATAATAATAAACATGGTATGTTACTGGGGCCGTTTCTCGGGAAGTGTCACCAGTTCGGTGTTTTCCTTGTTTTTGGAATCAGTCTCTTTGTCCTCGTCATCCTCTATCTCATCTTCCCTCCGGATGTTTGGTCGTCATCAACAGTCCTCCAAATAAGCGAGTGAGCAGTTGGAGAAACCTGGTGAATCTCGGGGGAGTAGGTGTTCAAAATTGAGTGAAGTTGGTGTAGCTTGAAACTGTTTCGTCCAACATTTGAAACAAAGCCTGAGACACTCGCTAATCAAATGCTTAACGATAAAGTTGGAAAGAGGAAACCCAAATGAATCAGCATCTACAGCTTTAGTCGGGACAACTTCAGTAACCCAACCACAGCTTTTGAGCACCACTATGACTTCCTGACTTCCGGGGAGGCTGAACGCCCCGGGTTTCGTACCAGAAGTTGGCCGCCTGTTACCTTGACATAAATTAACATCGATTCTTCTTAAAAATTTCTGGCGAAATATGAAATTTCCGTCAGGTTATGCTCCGAGCATCTTACAAAAATGCCGGGAAGTCTTGATATGAAAAAGGTATACACTATGTAGAACTAATTTGAAAGAAAGTATACCAAACAACTGGTTGGTTTGTCACGATTTCCTTGCCCAAATCCAGAAGGCCTCAGTCCTGCACCAGTCGTAACGCATCTGTCAGTTTTTTATAGCATTACGGCGCTCACCCTCGTCGCGTGTGGTGCATATTCGAGAACCACAAGCGGTTTTTCGACCATGAAATGATATCTTTATGTCAGTGCCATGCCCACGGCCTTCTCGGAGACAGTGTTCACCTACTTCAAGTGTTCTTTGGTGTATGCTTGGTCAATAGGGCCAACTGGAGCAATTTGTCCTTAGTCTGTATTTCCGTGCCTCCTTACCATGACAAATGGGTTTTTCCAGGAGTACTAGCCTGCTAGCAGTTGCTCTTGAAGAGTAAATCAAACTGCTTTCCTAAGGACGACCTGCTATTTTATGGTTTTGGTAGATTGTTCCCTCAAGGGATGGTTATCCTTAGAATTCTCTCTATAGGTGTATAGAGGGAGCAGGATTAGGTCAGTAGCTAATTATCGTCCCAAAGCAAACAGTTTGGGACTGTTGGCCAGAGGGTTATGTGACTGATCTTATATACAGCCTGAAGGATAACCAAGTTGCTCGGGTGTTCCATGGTGACCTCGTTTTTCGAGTTGCACTGTTCATAAAACAGGGACGATGCGATAGCTCCTTCGCCATTCTTCTGTTGTATTCCATTCAATCCGAAGAACTTCGATCTCACCATTCGTATGCTGCATGTGCACAGTCCTCCTGCCTGTTCACACAACCAATCAGTCCGATCGGCTGAGCAAAGCGCTGATGATCCACTGTCAAACCCAACGTCTGATTGGAATCCGGACTTGGCTAGATTTTGGTACTGTCGTGCGTGTTTTCTCAAACAGCGAGGCAACTGGTTAATACAGAAGCACTCCGAACGTCAAGACACGGAACACACCACCAAACCTTCGGGTGTCTGGGCTTCTGCATTCAAGTGTTATTCGCGTGGCCTCCAGCTTGCGACGTTGGCAAGAAAGGCGTACGAAACATGTGCGATGACGGATACACTCGATAGGAACACCTCTTTCGTAGCTGCGCTGTGTCCACAGACTATTTTGAAAGAAGGCGGAGATGAGGAGACGGTGCTCAGTTTGGACCATCCAGTAGGCCTCTCTATCGATACACTCGAGTCGGACAGTCAAGCCGTTGAAAGACTAGAGTTCAGGTTAGTTACGCTTCTTGCAACCATGTTCTCTTCCCCCTTCGAATACTAGGCCGTATGATTTTCATGAAGCATTATGGTTATAACATTTATGTCCCGAAGATGGCCACCAAACTCCTCTTTCGGGGGGATATCAAAGTATCTTGCAGTGGGTATTACTATCTACGGCTTTTGTAAATACCTATGGCATCTCTAGTTTTCCGTAAGCCTTTTCTATCTTTTTGGTGATCACCAGCATGATTTCTGTAAAGAATATGATTGAAGCATCTTGTCCTACGCCGTAAGTCAACTGACCCTCAGAGGAGATGTCAGAAGCTTTGGTCGAGATAGGTGCTTCCTTTTTAGGTGGGCGACTAGCATTGACGTCCCATCTCTTTCAAACAATTTTATGACAACATTTTGGTGTTTTTATCAACTTGTGGTGGAATTTTCCCGTCAGTGGGCTGTATACTCGTGCTTCTTGGACACTGACTGCATCAATGGGATTAATCTTCAAGCTGACTCTCAGCTCCTCACTTGCGCGTTATTACGAGCAAAGTGTTGTTTCTAATCCTTTAAACCATAGGCAAACAAAACAACGCGTGCAGCAACAGTCAGGAACTGTGAGTGTTTTGAGACACACTAGAGGTCACGTATCTTATCCATAAAGCAGTATGGATCCCACTGTCGTAATGTATACTCTACCCTTGACAGACACACTGGCTTCGGACGGGTCTTATAGGTGGCTGAATTGGGAAAAATCTCCTTTGCCTATCGTCCCCAGATTCGACCGTTTTCAGCTGGTCCACCGGAACTTATACAACGACCCAGATGAATAAATTTACCTGCCACGTCGGTTGGCTGGTCCGCAAGCATGAGGTGTGGGTTTGATGCCGTTCAGTCTTGTAGCAGCATTTACCAGTAGTCAAGCGCATACGTAATCGTGCAGCAGAACTACTTAGGCTGTGTAAATTGACTCGAATCTCCAAACGATCCGAACCAATATCGGCACACAATTTTTGTGAGCGAACTCTTGGGGAACACCTCGACCCCCGAAGTTTCAAAGGCAGGCGGTGAAGTCTCGGGCAACATTTCAATAACAAATTTGAAAGGGAATAGCGAGAGAAAGCAGCCTTGTTTTACATCAGTGAACCTGATAAGGTTAGGCGAAAGTATGCTGTGTACCCGAACGCGCCTACAGAACTTGAAGTACAATACGTACCTTACAAAGGATAAAAATTGGGAACGGATACTTTTCGTCGCCAGGCACCGCTGTACAGACTCAAAGCAACCTTCAGGTTCAGCGCTGGACGTTTGAAAGAGTGGTGCTGTTCAAGGACTTATCTCAAGGTAATTACTGAATACCCGGAGCATTCAGTTCCGTCAAAATGAAAAGCTCCATCGTCTTCTGACGACTACTTCTGAAAACATGCGGAGAGATAGGAACTATCGGGAATCAGCTTCATGGTCTGTGAGAATGGTTTTTATTGATCTCTCGTTCCAAGTGTCCGAACTCTGAACACGGCTGTCCAGTTCCTTCTGGAGGTGGTGGGAGGAAAAAGAGCTGATTTTAGCCGGTAATGTGCGGGTTAAGTTTGAAAGGTGGGATGATGTTGCTAGTAGACCGAACACGGGACTCGAAACTCCTTAGTAACCTTATGAGTGCCGTGTAGACAATGTACTGAGATATCTCTAATATTGTCCCAACTGAATCATGAAGCGACCTTTGTACAGTGCATTCAGCTGAAGAATATCACAGACGAGAGATTCAGCTGGGGTTTAGCTGAGTCTTCCGTTAAAACCAAATTAGTGTGCAACTCAGTGTATTTCGCGATGTTGCAACTGCTTTCTCTGGTTGGATGCTTCGTACGGTAAAACACCTGTACAAACCGTTTCTATTCGTCATTCCGTTCACTTGGCTAGTAACGCCGCAATGTATTTACGGTGTTCCAGAAACCAACAAAATACAACCAAATTTACACAATTTGCGGGGTTCCTGTAGTTGATTCTTCATATCCAGTTTCGTGAAAAGTTTGTTTTGGGGTACACATAAATGTAAGTTTTGTCTAGTTTACTACAGATTGATGAAATCTCCAAAGGGAATCGCAAAACGGTCTGAACAAATAAGTCGTGCTGTTTTCGTATTTTCATAGAACCAGGCCACCACAGGTGCGTGGGGGTCACAGCGCATTTAGCAAGGTGGAACACTTCTTAGTTGGATCTGAGGTAGGTGTTTGTACGGGACCACCAGGTTCTCTGCATACTTACTCTTTGGCAAAATTATCCGGGTGGAAGTTACGCGAGTTTGCTTGTAACGATGACCCGCCAATCAACCATTGCATCTGTTTCATTAATTGGATTACGATCCTCTCGTCAGCCCCTCGTGGTGCATGGCTTCAGGTGGACCCATATTGATCTCCGTTGCAGGCGATAACTACTGGGTACCGATCCGTCAAAGTTACTTAGAAACTCAACATTATTAACAACTTTTAGCTCCGAATTTGGTTGTTCTTTCAACCGCGCTGTATCATTCTAAAGCGAGTAGGCTGATCTTATTTGGAGACCCCATAGGAGGTGAGTAAGAAAATCAATGAAGCGTACTCAAACGAAAGACATGGGTAAATATTCTCAGTAGTGCGTCACAATGCTATGAATGATGGTGGAAATGAGAGAAAGCATATAGATGGCTACAGATGAAGAGCCACCCATGTACAATCACCATAAAAGCCTAAATGGAAATTTCGGATAGAATTATGCTATTTATTGGCCTAATGCTTGGTCTTGTGAATGGACAAGCCTTCAAGATCACTCCTGAGATACTTTCATACCGACACCTCAAAACTAACACCCACCATTGCCCGAGTGGTTGCATATTTGACAGACTTAGGTGTATGAATAAGTGCTCGTGTTGCGGGTATCTTTCAGACCCTTCATAGAATTGACTAAGAGTTGGGGTTGGGAACACATCGGAAGAGTTGAGGTAAGATAATACCAGTCCCCCTCCCTTTCCTGTTATTTTATTCGTTTTTGGATGGGTTGACATGGTGTCAGTAATCATGGTGAGATGTTTTCAACCAGCCCCATCCATTTTTCTTACTCTGCAAGCCTTTTACTCAACCTCGCTTTGTGTCAACTGAAAGCAGGCTCAGCCTACTCTGCCGCTTACAACTGCACACGAGCACTCCGGATGGATCCTGGCTGGGTCAAACTGGTCCAAAGTGAAACCCATCCCAACGGTTCAGTTGGAACGGCACCCGATGCACCTCCTACGTTGTCCAATCAGGATGTTGCTAAAACTTTGTACCGCCGAGCCCAGTCCTATGTGGCTGTTAGCAAATGGGAAGAAGCTGTTTCAGATTTAGAGCTGGCCATCCGGTTGCAAAAATGCGACTCTGCGAAGACGGGTCTTTCACTGAGTGAATCATTGCTTTCTCGTGCTCGTCAAAAAATGTTCCAGGACGACGCCAAGTTGGCCGAACGCCTTCGAAACCGGCGTGGTTTGTTCTAATTGAGGACTCTCAGCTGTTCGTTCTCAGAACACAAATGTCACTATCAGGGCTGCTGACTATCTGTATTTCGTTTGTAAATATCAACACTATTTTGCCCATAAATCTTTTTGTGTTTCAAGGGTGCATAATATACACGGATCAGCTATAGAGCAGGAAGGGAACGGAAAATCGGAACCTCGTTTCCAACCGACAAGTATAGTTTAAATTTTAAAAATCAGTTGTGATGGTTGATCATCGGCCACCTAACCAACTTCTCATGAACGCACCCGAGCTACACATATTCCGGTACATTTCCAAAGTTCAGATGTCCCAGTTCTGGAGAGACAATCTACAAAGATCGGCCATAAGTGGTCCCTACTGAGAAGGCTCCACTACAAATCTTATAAATGACATCTTTGATGGAGAAAGCCTATCCTCCAAAGACAACTTTTGAGGCTGCTCTTTATGTTGGCCTTTTCTGTGGTTCTGCAGCTCAGATTGTAAGTAGGATACAAGACGTATGGAGTCCAAAATCGTTCATAAATGCAAATGGTCGCACTTTATTCCAACCCATTGTTCCAGGGGAACAAAGGTTATGTGTCATAATAACCTCGACCTTGTAATGAAAGGTTTGAGGTTATCAGCGTTCGTGCAGATTATACCAAGTAACCAACTGAACTTTACGGTATAAGTCAAGTCAAGCCAAAGGAAGGTCCGTGAACCCACGGCGGAATTTTCAACAGCTGAATGCGAGGAATTTCGGGTAAAATTATCGAATGTATGTAGATGGTGTATAAAAGGTGGGCCTTTTTGGGCAGATGTTTTACGAAGGGTCAACTTAAAACGGTATTCTAACAAGTGAACAGTATGGTGGACTATACTCCGACAAACTGACGTTTGACTACGCAGAAACTTGAATCGTAATCGGGTACGCGATATTGAAGTAGCTTGGGAGGGGCCATTGTGAGATGTCACACCAGACCACTTTTACGT
Source organism: Opisthorchis felineus (assembly GCA_004794785.1). Classification (NCBI taxonomy): domain Eukaryota; kingdom Metazoa; phylum Platyhelminthes; class Trematoda; order Opisthorchiida; family Opisthorchiidae; genus Opisthorchis; species Opisthorchis felineus. Next base: position 699,152 of record SJOL01006424.1, on the reverse strand, counting down.
ACATTATCACCTTTACCAATGTGCTTTCGAGCGATGAACTCAACCAGAATGCAGTTGGCGAGTCCATATCATTAGGATAAGAACCTAAGAGGCCTAAAAAAACAATTTTTTACTCGGAAGAAAGCCAAGAGACTAAAGGATAACTAAACAATAAGTTTCAAAAGGTGATCCCGTGAGTCAGGCCTGCCTCAGAGAAAAGTGCGCAGATTCGATATCTTCTGCTCAGTGTAGTTTGTGACACCACAGGAAGCATGGATACTTCACTGAATACCTTTTAGGTACGTACCGGTTAACATCGGAAAGAGAGAAGTGTGTTGCATGTTATCAACGCGTACCTGTCATAGGGCCAAATGATACACCGACACCTAGGTATGTTGTACTTAATTTGTGGGTACGGTGTGCAGACCGACTCGGAGGTTCAGCAAGGCGGAAAAGTATAGATAGAGCAACCAAAGACAATGCCACCAACTTTCTTGCAGCTGACGTAAATTGCGAAGTAACCACTGGAGACGCTCACGAAACCTTTGTCTACGCAGCCGTCGGTGTGGAATTCGTAGCAGGATTCTTCAATAACGACTTCCAAAATGGCAATCAAACAGTTCCATCCTCTCTGTGAGGGTCATAATTTGATTAATGTAGAGAGCATTTGGATGTCCATCGAAAGTCGATGAGGTAGGAGAGGATATGATCCAGTGTACCACCGCTATCTGAGATTGTAACTATTTCATGCCTGTGTCTCACATGCCTTACATACACACTAACTAGTCCGCACGGTTGCACTAAGCTTGTCTCAGACTTGCCTTGCTGGGAAACTTCCTTTGAACTTGAGATAGGCACACACAGACCTCTTCTGCGACACACTTTGACCAGAGGTACTCTCACAGAGCTCTCTATTCTGGACAAGTTTAAAAGGAACACCTAAAGGGGTCACCACCTCGGCAGGCCTGGTGATCCTTCTGGGGAGTTGTCCATTCGGGGAGGGGGAGGGCAGTTGTATTCATATGATGTGGTGCGTTCGATCTGAAGAACAGTGGTTAAGACGTGAGCTTACTTATCGGAAACTTCGTGGTATCTCGACTGCTTCTGTCTAAACTTGGGCAAACTACCGGTATCTTCCTCCAGGAGGCATGGCAGCTATGTACCGAACTGATGTGGCAGCTGAATGATTGTTATTTTGTTTGTTCGATTAGTAGTTTTTTTTTATTTTGCGACGAAGTGTGAACTACGCAGTCGAACCCGTATTGAACTTTAAATGAGATGTCAGGTTAGTTGTTCTAAACCACACTGAGTCTATCAGTCAACTGGATAGCAATCTTTTTTGACCTTGTTCGTATTTTTATGTTGGTGCTCAGCTTTCCTCATCAAAATAACCAGTAACTTTGGTAAAACTATGCTATCATCCAAAGTAGATCTCGGTTAGTGATACAGGGCATTGCGCTTCCAGAGAACATCATCCTCAAAAGCAAGATACCAGTAGTAAATACTTGCGCGTAACTGACATATAACTATGAGACAAGAACGCCTTAGAGAGGAGCGAAAAGAAAAGGGAAGAGTGGAGACTTGGTGCAAAAAACCCCTACGACCTTATGGGGAACATGATCAAGAATGTCCGAATTTTAAGTGCTTTTCAGGACGCTCTCTGATATCCTTGAACGAAAGGCCCCATGTGGATATGTGTGGCTCGCAAAAACTTGGCATCGTCACCTTCCCTACACTCTTTAGGAGCTCAACAGTCTAGTAAAGGAAGAACACTCGTCTTATTTGTCGCTGGATGTCAACACACTACCCTGGTGTGTTGTTTGCCCTTGAGTTGTAAGCTAATTGAGCACTCCTGGAAAGTCGACGTGTCTAAGTTTTCGCCTACACAAGTTAACAAAACATTGAAAATATCCTGAGAGTCCATACATCGATGTAAAACTGGCATCTACTCACGGCAGTTGCTCATGCTCATTTGACTCCTGCTACACCAGCATTTCAGGAAAATGGAACCCATTTCGTGGTTTTAAACTAGTTAGTAGCTAACCGATTGTGATACCGCGTTGCTCGCCTAGATGGTCGGTGTGAGTGTAACGCAGAGGTCAGTTCATTGTGCTCGGACTTATGCCTCATTTGTACGCAGCCTGTTACGGATTGCTGCATGAGTGGAAAAATTATTCGGCGCTACGCCGCTTGGATTCGTGAGCTAGTGGGTTAGACAACTCCTCTCTCTGTTCTACGCTTTTTCTGGGCCCCTGACATTCCTGCGAAGAATGCAGTAATCGGTTTAACGCATGATAAAAAGTACCAGGATTCAGCACACCATGTTATCTCGGTTTGTGCTTTTCCCGGACCCGATCGCCCACAGATGTGCTCATTCAAAGTTGTCGTATTACAAATACCTTCCTATTGTCCCAGTACTTCAATGTGTCTGGAGAGAAAATCATTGGGCACTTCTGTAGGTCAGTGGATTTGGAGTCGCATATCGATGGTGGAATAAACCAATAGGTTCATAGTGAAGAATGTCATTGTTTGAAGCACCCTACAGAATAGTATCTGACGCCTGAACTACGTTCTTAACGGGCTGGTGCTTGCATATCCCCTCAGTGGTGTGGAGTAAGGAAACATATGAATCGAACGTTCGGCATAGGCATACTTCAAATGCGAAGAGCAAAATCAAGCGGATGTAATTTCTGTAGAGTCCAAAGGCGCTGTCCTTATGCATTCTGCGGGTAGCCTGCATGCATCATATCATCACGCATGTGCGGTTTTTTCCGAACAGCTCATACGTCGTGGTGTCTGGAGATATTTTACCATACCCAAACACTATTTTGACTCCATCTTTTCAGCCTACTCAAAATACGTATTTCGTTCCGTAATGTGTCTTTCATATCGAATTATCGATTTGTCTCCTTCGATTGACACTAAATCTAGTGTGAGTTGGTCTCCCTGTACTTGGATCAGATAAAGGAAAACTGTCGAATCCAACACGGCATTTCGAAAAATAAACGTGCTTCGAAACTTAGTTCATGGTCAGTCTCACGATTATCATTAATCCCTTCATCGGGAACTTGGCAATCTTCTTTGGTTATTTGCACTATAAAACAACCAGTTTGACACTATAGCGTGATACTCCATCAGTTACTACCTGACTTGACTTCAAGACGCCAAACGGTGTGGTACGTTGTTGAAAAACGTGAATATGGAACCATCACGTGACCATGCAAAACGATCCGCATCGATAAACCGAACTACTGAAGTTGTGTTGTGTACGGTGAAGCAGAATTACATTCCTGCGTTTGTGATCGGTCGGGGTCGTTGCTTCTGTCTTGTGCTACAGAAGTAACAAAACAAATTGATGTGGTTTGCAGAACTTCTGTCACTCGCTTTTTCAGCCACACGACCTGAAGTATACCTGTGCCTAGTTGATGAAATTTGTTGACGTTAACTCGGTCCCAATATTCGGTAATCCTTAGGCAGCGGGACGAATGCCTCGAAAAGTAATTTCGCTCACCGATAACTAAGGACACCCCGAGTTTTGGCGAAAAAACCTATCGACAATGTATGCATATATGATAGGTTGCGTATGGGTCGAATGAGAACGTTGGGTTCGTAAACTTTCAGCAGGCCGTACATGGCTGATGAATGCTTGATCCAATCCGATTGCCTATTCATGCATCGTTGTCATGTCTGTCCTGACAGCTTCCTGGAGTGATTTTTCTAAAATGAATTTCCTCGCCTTCTCCGTTTTCCACGACAAATCAGCACTTTTCACGAAGAGGACGTATGTGTGATTGTTGGTGTGTGTGTGTGTGGTAGGTAGGTTGTGGTAATCTCGTATCCCAAAATGCTCAAACGGATGGTTAAAAATGGTAATCTCAATTCCGTTTTCCAGTCCCATCTGTCCTTTGAAATAATATTAATAATACGAAGTATTGCATCAGTACTGGAACCTAGCTCCTACTCACCAAGTCAGTAATCTCAAAAGTGGAGTTGTAACCTGTTCAGCGCTTATCATGTTGGCCCAAAACTCAAATGATTCTTTTGGATTTTATGGTTGTTGAAGGCGAAAATGAAACTCAAAAGGAGAGGTTAATGAGGACAAGCTTTGGATCTGTGCAGTAATCCGCTTTCATGCAAAAATGTCAATAGTAATCGTGATTTCGTACAGTCCGGAATAAAGTCCGGTACGGGACCAAGCTACACGTACGAACTATTGCCAGAGAGGATAGGCCCGAACACACATCACGGTCATTCATTGCTCACACAACCACTAATTGCCGGTGAACACAGGAGGCAATCAAAGCAATATTAGACGACAAGGTTACGGGGCCCACTGGCACCCCGCATTTATTGAGCCTGCGGGCTGGATGCTATCGGAATACGGATAGAGTGAGTCGTGCGGACCGATGTGGGCGGACACAGACATTGTAGAAAAGTATATAAGCGCCTATAACAAGAAAACTGTTAGTTCACAGGCACAGACAGAACTCTCACAGTTCCCCAAATTCAACTGAGCGGGTTTAGCAAGATCAAGCGACTTCGAGCCTGAAAACCCCATAAGGGGTATGTTCCTTGAGTTCATAGTCGTTGGCTGAAAGGTCATACTGTTATGTCGGAGCAGGTATACGACCAAATTTATTTATTATTGGCTCGATGTGTGTCTGCTGAAGGAGTTGCTCGAGACTTTATTTCAAAAAAATAAAGTGGGTGGAAAATTAGTCAGATTTTCATCCGAAAATGCGTGGTCCATTCAAAAATCAGTTGACAGTCGGCTGTCTTGATTATTGATTCAGTCGCCGCGTCCGTTTTAGCCAAAACTGCAAAACAGACATTTCCAGTGTGTCCACAGTCTGATGTGTCGTTTCTGTTTCTGATGCAAGATATTTTGTTTGTTGAGAATTTCCGCGCCGAATTCGTTACGAATGAGTTCAAAAAGACTGTGCGTTGTGTAGAGCACTTAGTTTGGTTGTATTATAACAGAATAACAGTGTTACTATACCGAGGTATATTTCTGGATGTTTCAGGCGTCTTGGGTGACGTCCGATGATGGAATACACAAAATCACACAAAAAACGAGATAAAGCAGCAAGACTGACGGTTGCCGTCCGAAGAACGTCATTTACTTGTTAAGATAGAATGTCCACTTTTCTGGTTTGAGGCTGAATTTAACACACTTGGTAATTATGCTAAACGTTATTCCTAATGTTTTTCATCCCCTGCGATATAACTTTTTATGCTTTATGCAACACAAATGTAATCGATTCGAGTGTCATCCATCTCTAATCGATAAAGCCAACCGGTATTTTCTAGCGTCAATGTCGGCAAGTTGGTGGATAGACTCTTCTCGGCGAGTTATTTCGAAATCTTACGGCAATGTGCAGTGCGGTGATCCTGTTCTCCGTGACTACGATGTGTGTTGTGGCGTGCTATTGCTCTCAGATGCGGTATTGTTGTTTGACAGAGTCTACACAAGGAACAGATTCAAACTAGTATGATGCAGTTGATCGGCTTAGAAGTCGGTAAGCTGATTACAGTATGCCCCCCAAAGATTTCTGAGGGATCATTCTGCTTTCCCCTGTAAAGTTAGGTTGTCGCCGAACCAGGGCTTTCTGTGGGCGATGCGGTCTGTCCAGAATGTAGGTATCTAGCCTTTGTGAGCAAAAAAAACAAAGGTCTCAGTGAATCGTCAGATTTAGAACACACGCATCCGGTTGTCAGTAGTACAGGTACTAAATAACAAAAAGACCGATTCCGTTAACACCAATAGCGTCGAAGTCTACAAGGATTAGCTCTTTTACAGTCACTACTGACATTAGCCAGTTGCCTGATTCGCTACGGTTCTTTCTTGTCTCACAAATCCGTCAACGACTCTCCTAGTGGTGTTAACAACTTGCTACCATCCATGGTATTTCGGGTCAAGTTGGACTTTAGAAGAGTGCCGACATTTCCGCTTCTGTGTCTTGTTTTTTCCCCTACATCCTAAGCTCCATGGAGAAGTTAGTCAAAATGTCTAACCCGCTAACTGTATGATACATAACTAAACAAAGGAAACTGACCCTAAAGGTTATCACTTAACGCAACAACAAGCAAAAAATGAAATACGGCATTCAGAGCTGATAGCTGCCAACCGCTCACCAAAAACTCCTACATATTCTTGCAACGTTCAAGAAAATCATTTAAAGTACACAAGCTAACCACAGATAGTTATTTCCATTACTTTCAACTCATTCACTACTGATTTGATCCAAGGAAATGGTAATTCTGTCCCTCAGACAACATTAATCCCATATAGGACTGAATAAAGTCCACGAAAACAGTAGTTGAATTGTGAGGTGAATTCGTAGTACCGTACTTACGTCTGGTATGTTCAACGATAGTTCTTTGTGGTTGTGCAGCAAGTGATTTGCGAATGCAGATTAATCATGATACAAATCAGTGATTTTCAAACGTCTACCCGGAATTGATTGTAAACATCTCTGAAAAACGTTGCTCATGGTAGCCGAAAAGACGATTGGGTTTTGACTTTAAAATTTCCATTCTCTGTACCAATTAACGTCAGATTTGTTTAGTAATTAATTATTCATTATTATTAATCATCATTATATTACACTATGTATATTATGTATATTATACATTGAAAATATTATATATTATTATTATTAATTCCGAGCCGACTTTGGCTCGGAATTCCTAAGCGTCATCAACAATAGGGTTTACGTTATCAAAGAAATATACGAATCGGGTTAATCATCGGCTCTTCAACCGGCAATGTCTTTACAACAACCTCATTCCCACGTCACTGTTAGTTAAACCGCCAGACGGCTCTGTGTGATAAAAAAACGCAGCTAATGCAGCACCTCGGATATTCTTGAGTCAGTGTATCCACTCGTGCTCCATCACTATAGAGTCAGTACGTCTCCGAATGAGATTCTCGGATGACTAGTTAGATTCACCTTTGCTGCTGGACCTGTTGGCCGACGTCGAAGCCCTAATTACGAAAAGAATGTAAACGGCGCTAGAAAAGCGCAAGCTCGGGCACAAAGGAGATTTCAACATATTTCAACAGGAAGTGGAGGCTTCCAGGAGAAGTTATAAACAGGCAGTTTTGCATACAAGCGTGTATGCAGCCTATCCAAAACAAACTCATCTCACAATCAGATGCAACTTTATCCGCAAACCGCTAGCTCTCATCCACAGAGGCCGCACTCTCGAAACTTCCGATATAGAAATAAGAAGAATTTAAGTTAGTATGTGCAATATTCTCGAAAATCGGCGATCAATACGAAGCAGCCGGACACGGAAGGAGATAAGTGGCCTAAATTCACTGAAGTATGACAAGTCGATCCACGTCATCAAAGCGGACAAGAGCGATGTAACGGTTATCGTGGATCGAAATGACTACAAAGACAAAGTGCTGGAAAGTCTACTGGGAAGTTTACAGGATCGAGCCAGTTCAGCTATTCTTGAGATGAACAGGTAGTGGAAATTCGACGGATTGATATGATCTGTATGGGGGGAAAGGGTAAGCGGTATGCGCCTGGTGTTTTCTGTCTCAGATTAGCAGCTGCTTACGGAACGAATAAACTCTATCTGTTGAAGTCATCAACCAGCTTATAATCTAATTTTGCACAGCTTTGCACCTTCATGCGGGTATGCTCCAAATTTCTTGATGTGAACAGTCACAAGCTACCAGTCACCTGTGGTCCCTTCTTCAACCTCGATTGACTAGCTGACGTGTAGTCTCTCAAATTGTCCGCTGTTTGGGGTTTTGCTTTTTCTGCAGAATTTATGAAGTGTATTAGTTGACCTACCCCTAGACGAACATCTGTAAAATTCGGTTGCTATTCCTCCCACAGCCGAGACAGCTGTTGAAGCGCGGGTTCCACCATCTCGTTCTCGTTAGCACTGTTCCTAACTACAGCTGATCACAGAAAATGGGAAGTCTGACTGGTGTATAATCTTAAAACACTCAAAACTCTTAAAACTCAAAAACCAATCTATACAACACATGGGTCAATAATACTATAGAAAGACAGGAATAACCAATAAAAATGCACACATCTGACGGCTTGGATTAAATAGAAATGAAAAATCTGATGCTCCCCAAAAAGGATAAACTGCCACTCGGCCGTGCGGCACGGATTCACTCCACTCCCATGATCAAGTCCTTATATAAACTTCGGGAATAATAAGCCAGCTAATTTGTCACTCAATAGATAATCATGTTTACGGACACTGGAGTTAGGCAGTAAGTACTTTTGCATTGAAAAGCTGAACCATTAAAAACTGGGGTTCATTATAAGGTATTCACTTGTATATTTATTTGTTTGACACAAGCGATATGGAAGATGTGAAGTTGACCGGCGTAATGCGCTTAGCTGACAATTGTTTAGGTGTCACAAAGTTGTGGTTTTCCAGGTCTTGTCGGTGTATAACGCTATCCAAAATATCTTTATTACCACCACTGAAGAGTAGCAGCAAGTTCATTATCGGTGTCCGGTTTTTACGTTTACAGAATGAACGAACTTGGTCGGAATAGACAAATGAATGTCAGTCTGGGTCAGATCAATAAGCAGTGGTCAGGACTGAGGGGAGTGGCAAATGTTTGGCCAGTCACATTAATTTGCCAAACAGGCTTAAAGCCTTTGTGTTTGAGTTTGCTAAAAGCTCCTTCTCGGCCCATGACCCCTTTTGTCCTTTTTGGAGCTCATCAGGTAAACATATTCTTCGAGTTTCTATCACACAAATTGTATGCAGCTGACAAAGTACACTCGTTTGCAAACAGAAATGGTGTTGACCAGCGACTCATTGAAATGTTTCAAAAGAGAGATTCATAGGTGTGAGAAGTGCAAATGTGAAATCCGCTGGATTTCTCCATCCGCCGGCTAATTCTATGAATCTGGTCCATGTTTTTGTGTCGTGCTACAACATGTGTCCGTTGGAATCTGTGGATTAGTGGCTACCTGCCTTGTCAGGAATCAGCCATAACTTTTACCAGTCATTCATGTTGGAAACTGCTCACTATTTTTCTACCAAGTCGTTCCAGGCTTGCCGTAGAGCACTGTTTGCTGCATGCTTAGTTGATGGTATTCTGTCAAACTAGATAATCAGGTATCTTTTGCACACGGTAATGTGTTCGTAATCCAGATATTTCCAACTGGACTGAGGCTACTTGCTGAGCGAGTGTTTCCAATATGAACTACTAGTTTCTGACCTAATGCAGCGCGTGGTGAAGATGTACGACCGAGTAAATACCTCATGTTTGAACAAACGTCCATCATTTCCTCAACACTTTCGAGAAAGAATTCAAGTCACTGAAGCTAGTAAATTCCCAGGTCTGGAAACACGGTTGAAAGTGGTTAGTGATCATTAGCAAGATTAGTTTTTGGAGCTTGAATCGGTGGACAGATTTAACGCTTATGTAGAAAATAGGAAGATGTTGAAAGGAGATGTCTTGATGGCAAATGAACCTATGTAGTGTGGGCATCCTTGACATTTAGATTTTAGGTAAATGCAACTTCACGCTGGCGAGGGTTATTCAACTTTACGGAAGCGAATAGGAGTTTTTTCCAGGCCCGCTGATGCAGGTCGTTTTATTGTCAAAAGGTGAACCTTTGGAAGGTGTGCAATACCAGCCCGGAAGTCACACAGAGCCTCAATAATTATTGGTGGACTAGCATAGTCGAGAGGTTTCTAACGTGCTAGCGACGCACGAAGCGTAGCTTTTGATATTTACAGACCCAAGTTGTAAGCTCATTACCCCGGCTGCTGAAATTTCCTTAATTACGAGATTTCACAGCTTTCAAAGATCAATGGACACGGGAAATACCCATGTTCACGCAACTAGTATGAAGTTGCTAAATGTGTGATATCTTCAGCTTCAGTTGGCATATGCTTGATTGGGTCTCTAACCTCTGTATAGCAAAGTGTAATTTGCAAAACGTCAGGTAATTTAAAGAGGACCGTTAAACAGCACTGCTGTGAAGTTTCCTTGATTCCAAAGACAGACTTATCCAGGTTCATGTTTCGGCCTCAGTTGATTTGGAATTAAAATTAAACCGGCCCTCCTAGACGGACAACCAACGAACCGTAAACCAGAAGGTATCAACTTTTCGCCTTAGCAGAAACAAACCCCGATGATTTTTCAAAACGGTTCGATTTCTCTTATTTCATCTCCCAAAGTTGTGTCCATCCGCCATTGCATCATCGGTGCCATTATGCTCGCGAAATATCGACAATTGCGGTACTCACTGTAGCCGTCCCCAAATGACTTTATCCTAAAAGTGATACACTACTCATAAGGGGCCTGTCAAATAACAGCCAATACTTGAATGGCTCCAACGACTCGAACTATGATGATGGTCTGCAGTAAAAACACTAGAGCATGGTTTGTGTGCTTGACTAAATTAGCGTAGTTGTTGAAAATTACGGTTGCTGTCAGCTGTCCGCCTTCCGTTTCAACTTGTCAAATGGTTATTTACCGGGATATTTGCATGTACAGACTACCCATATAACACAAGAGATACTGCTCTGAAAGCTGACACTGATCGCTGCGTGACGTAGTTCTTGACGCAGCTCGAAAAAGCTCCGAATGCGTCACTAAACAGAAGAGGTTGAACAAACGGGCTGCAACTTGATATCTGCCTCCAATGCGTACAGCACACTTTGAACGCTGATCTTCTGCAGTCACATTTGTTTGAAAAGTACTCGTGCACTGAACAGACTTGGGGGCTCAGTACAATCAGATAGGCTATGAAGTGAAGTCGTCATGGCGAAACCTCCATGGTTTCCCAAATACTTCAGGTATCAACCTTGAGAAAACGAAGAATAGTCCGTAAACCACTGCATGGCTGCATGAAAACAGTTAAACGGAACGCCTCCTTTCGCCTGAAAAACGGTTAGTAAAACTTGTCCGAAGTAGAATTACATTAGCCTCATTTAATACGCCTAAGGAAGTTATAGTAGTTTTGAATTTTTGAGCCCTAATCATCTTCACATTCATTGGGGAATCCCTTGTGTGACTGTTAAAGGTATTCTTCCTACGGATTCTGTGGGGCAGTGACCCTCCCTCTGGGATGCTCGATATCCTTAGAGGTACAAGGAAGGTGTCCTAGATGTTCGACCAAGACCCTGTAAGAAGTTACTAAATTAATTCTGAACAAACCCTGTTGGGGCAGCATGTGAACAGACATAAAGTATCATCCCTTAACGGCGTAATTTAATTCTTGGTTATCTTAGCTTTGTTTGCAGTTTAAGGAGCTTTCCGATTTCCGGATTGAGACGTCATCATATATAAATGGACCTAATCTTGCTAGAAAGCCGAGAAACAGTGCAAATCTGTTTTATCCTCATTTGAAGCCATCAGCACTGAGCACCTCAAGAAAAACACCAAGGAGTTTCGAAACCGCAAACCCCCCGCTGGTAGTTTGAAGTCGTCAAATTGCTTGTTTATGATGGATTTTAGGAATTTCATTCTATACATCAAGTACAGTGCTAATAATGACGGTTTATCCGGATTGTTCTCAACAGCGTTATCAGCATCGGAGACCTAGGCTTATGCGCATAGACAAAGCCGTCGATTCGACACTCATGCAAGACCGCTAAGCACACACCCTCCATATGCATCAACTCGCTGGTCATCACATCACTAATTGCCCAAACATGTATGCCGAAACAGTCACTGTGTCAAAGTTTGCAAAGTTCAGACACCGTATAACCTAACCAGAAGGGAGAACTTACTCATCAAGTGGATTTCTACTGTGTAAAGAATCCGAATTCGAAACGCAATGAGAGCAACTTTGGCAAACTTTTTCGCCCAGTAACCTAAACGTCCTCTGTGTGACCTTTTTTGTGTGACATAGAAGGTGAACAAATGGTATCACAAAGCTCAGTACTTTCATTTTTTCAACTTTTTTGCGACCAAAAACGTACATAAATGACTAGCCAGTCGACAGGCAAGGCTGAAAATATACACCTTTCATTAGAGATGACATGGTTTTCAGAAACGCACAGGATAACATAGTGACATTCGAGACAAACCAGCTGAACCCAAACGTAGAATGGAACCGTTCACTAGCTCTTTCGAAACGGACTGCTCTACTTAAATCTAATCTCGTCGCATCTAGGGTTGCCGGGTCAGAGCGCCCCTAATCGCTTGGTGACAAATATAACAGGCTTCATTCTCGCGACATGGTTAACATTATAATTATCATCAAGAGAGTTTGAAAGACCAACCAGTGGTCTTTAATCATCAAGTATTCGTAGGTTTCTTCCCTCCGCAACAGATTGTTAAATGGGCCATTATATGGAATGCTGCTTAGCGAACCAAACAGAGTTGATTCATTATCTCTTCCCTGATCCTGGAGTTATCGAAACGGCTGGAGCTCTCAATCGTATGTTAAACTGCTTTCCTCTAAACCGAGAATGAATTTCGACCGCCCAAAGACACAGTCATACATAATCGGAGATAAAACACATGAAACTCTCTTCACAAGCGTGACAATAAATCGCTTGGTTCATTCTCAAGGTGTACTGAGACCAGGTTTAAAGTGTATCGCTTACGCTTGCATAGACAAATACATGTACACATGTTTCATTTACACTCCAATACACGAACCAATACATACGTTACTTCTATTTATGGTTATGTAATTTGTGTGTCAGGATTGTCAAAAACAGGCGCTAACCGTCACGTTCACCAGGACGTGATTGGGGCCCCCGTGTGAACAGGGTGGATGACCGCGAAACACATGCAAACCTTGATTTTACAGTGAAGGGTCACATGTGAGCAGGTGTGTCTCTGGGAGTGCTCACCGAATCTGAATCGGCACGCAAATGGATCGAGAGGTGTGTCAGTGACCCGCTAGCGGTGACAAAACATGGGTAAAGGAGGCATTCAATATGGCAGCTAAGTCGGAAATACACAACCTGAAGTGGCATGCAAATATTTACATTCGAATATCTCTGTTGTACCATCTTAGGGGGTCTCGCAAGATTCTTATCACAGCTATATAGACCAGAATTTAATCATCAATTATGACTAGCCCTAAAATGAATGTACAAATCGGTCAATCGGCTGGCAGTCGGTAACTAAGAGAACCCGTGAAAGCCAAGTTTGAGGGTCAGACTTCTCTACACTGTGTGAGGCTAGAGAAGAAACTGGCGGGTACTAGTCTTCTTCAAACCATCTGGCAAAAATGTTGTGCCTCACGTCTTTACCGAGTCTATGCGGCTGCAGCAAACATGCTCAAGAATCAGCAGAAGTAAGGCTACGTCAGGTTATCTTCAGGCCGCGCACGAGGTTTGTAGTACTCAGCCAAACAGCTTACGCCTTAATCGGAGAATCATCCAATCCCCAGGCAACCTGTCAAGGTGTAGCTTTTAAGTGCAACTGCCAGTCCTGTCAATACTCTGCCAACCGGTTTCACGTGAAGCTGAGTTCACCAAACTAACTACCTTTGTTGAGTGCGTAAGTCCAATGTGTAGGAATGCAGATCCGATTGAAATCCCACGGCGGAACCAAATTTGTGCAAATCACATCTTGCAGCTGAAGGGCCAAACGCACAACTCAGCTCGAATAAGTTAGTCAGATGAATTTTTATTTCCGGCTGCTGCTAAACTGAATGTTCCTTTTACTCATGTTTTGTCACCGCTAGCGGGTCACTGACGCACCTCTCGATCCATTTGCGTGCCGATTCAGATTCGATGAGCACTTTCCGAGATATGCACCCGCTCACAAGTGCCCCATCACTGTAAAATCAAGGTTTGTTCGTGTTTCTCGATCATCCACCCTGTTCACACGGGGGGTCCAATCACGTCCTGGTAGACGTGACGGTTAGCGCTTGTTTTTGACAACTCTGACACACAACTTACTTCATCTTAAATAGAGGTAACGTATGCAGTGGTTCATGCATTGGATTGTGAGTGGAAGAGATTTGTGTGTATTTGTGTATGCAGCGCACCCATATGCTGCCCTGATAACCAAAAGTCCGGCTATGTTTCTGAGGACAGGTGCATGAAATGAAGTTTAACCTCTCATAACCCGCTTATTTTATTTTGGGGGACATTAGGTTCACTCCGAAACATGTGGAATGCTGGTTCTTAGGCTAATCTGGTTTCAATATGAAACTCAGCTGAATCCCAGCTGATTCTTTCGTTTGTCGTATTCTTTGACTAAATGAACTGTACAAAGGCCACCCCATATTTTAGCAACACGATAGTTGAGATGTCGCAGTATAATTTCTTGAACAAGCATAACGCGTAAGGTTGCTGAAAACTCTTCGACATCCTGTTTCCTCCTCTGTAAGTGGACTCATTAGGTACGCTCAGACCCGAGGTTCCGTAAACCTTATGTCCCACTGGAACCCAATGTGTCCCACACTTGCCAATCGCATCCGTTTGCACACCAATTTGGGTTCAACTCAAATGAATCATAATTGAAGTCTTCGTTTGTGAACATATGGCCCAGGGTATCTTGGTGTCTGCACCTTCCTGATGAGCCCATAGAAGATGATGAGAAGGATGTTCGGAAGACGATAAGCTCTACAGATTACCGGTTGTGGGCTCTCAAAGAGCTTTCTGCGAATATATTAGTACTTACTATCCAGGACAATCAACTACAATATTTTGATTGCCGTCCAAATCAAACACGAGGTGGATTTCGTGCAGCACATTTAAATGAGAATATGATTAAAGACAACTTAAACTGGGATTCTGTTGAGCATCCTTTGAGATCAACCTAGCTTGCAAATGAGTGTATTACTCAAATCAAGCTGTGCTGGATTTTCCAGCCAAATCCATCCCATCCGTATACCAATGTAGTGACGCTGCAAAAATACCCATCCAAAACTAGAATCCACACTCAACAATGGGATGGGCGAGCATAAAAACTGTATGATTTTGAGGTCGATATGGACCTTCACCATCAATGTCTGTCCTCAATTACTTTACGGGAGCTTCACAGAAAAACCCTATTAAATAGGAAGTGGTAGTTTTGTGGAACCACACGTAAGTTAAGGCATCCTGTCTCCTTCATCTACCTTAGTAACGCAAAGATGAGACGTAGATTGCAAGATAAAACCACTTTACACAGATTCTTCCGTCGCAAAACAAGTAACCATTTAAAGTAACTGAACGAATGCGGTCATACTTACAAAAGATCTATCAACATTATTCTAGGGAAACGTGATGTGCCTGGCAAACAATTCTAAGCGCAACGTGATGACTTAAAACAGTAGTAATGGTAGTACTGGGAGTACTAGGAACGTGTGCACATGATCGACCGCCCAGCATTCAATGGGAGAATGAGGAATTGAGATCTGTGGTGTTTTGTACCTTTCTTTTGCTTTCATTATAACGTTACGTATTTCATCAATTCCATAAACGTTTTTTGTTTGAATACGCAAAACCACAAAAACTCGCATTTGTACAAGTTACAGGCGTAGTCACATGCTCCGACTTTCTCTTCTCATTTCGCTCGCGCTTACAGCAGTCATTCGCGAGCTTCATGTGCTAACTCTGGTATCAAAACATTTCAGACTGTCTTCGGAGTTTACTGTACGTGAGAGCTTCCCGGAAAGAAGACCCCTGGATATCCGCGATCAGATTATTATTTATTCACTAACCTGGGCCAACGACGAACTATTTTAAAGAGAACAATTCTCAGTGAGTCTGTTTCATTCGACCCTTTTTATTATTGCGCACTCAATTCAGAGTAATTATATTTATTCCTTTGCCACACACTCCTCCTAAAGTAGCTTTTTGGGTACCTAGACAACTACATATCAAACGAGTAGTTAATAGCATTGACCTGCCAGGTGCGCTTCGGCCAGATGTTTATCAGGCGACTTGTCGGCCGAAAAGAGGCGGTTTCGAGTATTGCCACCAAGGACTTTATCCGCCCGTCTCAAACGAAAGTCACCGCAGCCACATGCGAGACGACTTATGTGATGTAACTGTGAGATAACAGACAAAACTATCATATGTGCAGGTGAAACTACTTCGTGCGATTGACCTGTTGTTTTCCTGACTCTGCCTCACTTGTAACCATCCTATCTTTATTCGTTTGTCACATTACTGATGCAACAGCTACCAATGCATAAGGACGTAGACATCTACATGCGTCTCAGGGTTACCACAATGAAAGTGGGACTGGTTAGTGTATACAGAACAATTCTGTGTTAGCCGAAATGATGACTGATGAT
>SJOL01006424.1:647733-659149 GCA_004794785.1 Opisthorchis felineus | reverse complement strand
CTACTTTTATTTTTATAGTACAGCACGCTTGCGTAACCATTCGTTCCGAGTTTTTTCGGTTTGGTTGCTAACTTTGGTGCTCGGTGCTCAAGCAATTGAAACGTTCGTTTCACCATATGCGAACAATTACTCTGATTTGTCTGGTGGAACGCCTACTGCAACAATAATAAAACTTTTCCAAGTAAATCACAAATGTCTCGCCCATTTTGACGGTCTAAGTATGATCTAGTGATTGCTCACGTACACTTTCAATATCTTTTCATGTCCAATGAAGGAGAAAACACGGAAAAATTCCGTCTTCTAAACAAACCTTTTGCCGTCTTGATGGAGGCATCAGGCTGAGCCGCCGCAGTCAACAATTACACGCCCAACCTGTACCTTAATCATGGTTGAAGCAATTTCCGCAAGACCGTGACTATCCCGGGGGGTTTTAGAGCTTCGAAGAAATACCACCAAATACATAATCTTTGTGCAAACGTTTCTTTTGCGCAAAATATGGTTTCAGAGGAATTTCGGGTGTTCGTTCAATGACAAGCATCATTCAGCAAGTTGTGGTTTTGGCGTCAGTTCTTCGTGTTGAGACTTAGGCGGCCGTCTATTTTTCATTTTGTACGGCATTCTAAAAGACAAAAAATGGATACGTGAGGTACAGCTACGCAGTATTCATGCGTGCAGTGGAATAAGAAGCCGCAAAAGTCAGCAAGTGCTGACCACCTCCCAGGGGCTAAACTCGTCTAACAAAATTTTGAATGGCCAACATATCGGAGTTATTCACTTATTCACAGTATTTACACCGAAAGGACACATTTCAGCGAGTTCGCATGATTTCATTCCACAAGACGTTGCCATGTGTAGTAGCTGACAATTGGGAGCTATCTATAGAACAATTCACGTAAAATATCACGAGTGTGTCAGGTTTTCAAGTGGTTAAAACTAATTTGACGGTCGTTTGCATATAATTTGGCAGAAAATTTGGAAATTGGGTTATTAGAAACCGAGAAGCTGTGCCGTTATGGTGTGCAACAGAGGGCGAATACCGGCGTCACCTACTGAATAGCCGACAGTAACACTGTGCAAGTTGTTTCGGGTGGAAATATCGTGACTAACTTCCTGGTTGCGACGTCCTGGCTTCCCTAGTAATAATATGAATTCCTCGTGTCATAAACTGGCTGCGCTCCTTCCACCTCATAAAGGCCAATGTATGATTGAAGCCCTTGGTACTGGTATTTTTGCTTGTAAGGCTGGCTATTAGGCAACATTTGGTTCGCAAAAAGCGACAATATACGTAATCGACGCTTGCTATCGGTTTTTCTTCCAGAGCAAAACCGCAAATTTACCGGGCTATGTTCTTTATGTTATTCCTAATCAACTGTGAAACCGGGCACCCTGCTGAACTTGATCAGTTTCTGGAAATTCAACTTTCCTCCTAAAAGGCAGAGACTGCACTTCTGCGAGCTTGTGCACTGGCCCGTGTTACCCTCAGATGGATCGCACACGTGTGATCAAGACTTGTTCAGATCGGAAAGACCATAAACAGCCATTTAAAATCGTCCACGGCCGCCCGGGGAATCTCACTCAAGTTTTCTATACAACCTGACAGGCATCTAGTGCCCACTGAAGTAGGGAGTGGATGATGCGCAAGAGCACCATACATGTCATTTATTATAGTTGCCCAAGTGTACAAAGAAGCCGTCCCTGGTAACAAGGCACTTACCAAAAAAAGTATAGATCTGCCAGACTTGCGGGCAATTCATATCATGCCATTAAGTTGATTCGATTCTTTGCTGATGAGTCCTTTGGAGCTCATCTGGTGGACCCAGCACCCAGAGTGTGTTTCTTTTACCAGAAAGTACGGTTCTCACGCGGTATAAAGGTTCCACTAAATGGGTTTCCTGGATATTCATACTAGGCAACACCTCCACTCACACAGCACATCAGCGGCTGTCATGGTACGACTAACCTGAATGATGAACGTTGCTGTCATTGATGGAGTCCCTCCTACTCAAATTCGCTGACCTCCGCATATTCAAATCCAGGGCCTGTCAGAAAAATGAAGTCGCTCTACAGCCACAAATCCCTACAACTATTGGAATCATCCAAAGTATAACTTACTTGACTGATTCGATGACAAACCGCCACCGATTCTGCAACGGCAAGGGGCACATTTGAAAAGAACTGACGACAATTACGTTTAATCTGACATTCCGGTGCCAACGAGAAATAAGGTCCTTGCTGTCCAGCTACAAAATAATAAACAGTTGTATGTCCTCTCTCTTTGCCGAATATGTGCATTGGGTAGTGGTGAAACAAACAAGTGAGTAAAGTATCTCCTGGATAAAATAATCCTCGGACACACAAGCTCGCATGATGAACAGAGAACAAAATTCAGGAAAATAGTGTCTGGAGTTTTTACTGGTTCCATATGACTGGAGTCTATGAGTAGTCAACTCGCATCACACGTACTTGTTGACCTATTCCTCCGTGGCCAGTGGCATGCTGGAAGTCTGACATGTGAATTGTTTTCCGGCTCTGTCGGGGCACCCCATTTTTATGAGAACAACATCTTTGTTTACATAGAACCAGACCGAATGCGCAAATTTTGATGGGCTCTCCTGCTTCAAAGGCCCGAAATCAAGGACGATCAGAACACTAGAATATAAACCATTGATGGGCCACGGGAGAGCTCACGGTATTACGGCCGCAACGGCAGCGAAAAGCAATTTCACTGCCGTTACGCAATGTTCGCCCACCATTTCTCTTTATGCAAAGCAATCACCGCGGTGATATGAATCTATATCCTCCAGATTCCGGTACACATGAAGTGGGGGGATGGTCGGATTAAAAGATATGACACCGGCCTACACAACACCAACCAAACTAAGTTATTGTGTGGTGGCTGGGTGATATCCGTGCTTAAATTATGAATTCGGAGTTTATTAAGCGGCTGTCCTGTACAGAGTAGCAGGAAAATCCTTTAAGTCGCTAAATCAAGCGGCGTGTTCTAGAAGTTTAGGATTGATGCTCAAGACGGACGCCTAGAAATTGCATTCTTGAGTAATGTATGGTTACTTGAGCGGTTAGTATTAGTTCTTGGATCTTTTAAGAGACTATTTGCACTGTGGTATGGCAGAGCCGACAACGGAATATGTGAAAACGCAAAACGGAGGCGCTGATAACAGTGTGTTTTCTCAAACGCTTCCCACTTAGCGTCCCAGCCGCCGACACGAAGCGTTGGCCGATAGTTTCGTTGTGACACTTATGAGTGAATGCATGCCACGTTATTCTTAGGGCGCAAGCACCTCGAAAGGGGGATCTTCAAGACCCCCATCCAAAGCGTTTGACTCAAAAGCGTGACTGCAAGCCAGCTGATCGATGCCGGTATTTCACACAATGGTACAATTTTTTAAGGAATATTTCGCCATGCCCAGCTCAACACCTATTCTGGAAGACCAGGAAACTGTGCTCGCCAGAGGTCTATCCACCAAAAACATGTAACGAAAGATGAACTTTCGGGTGCCAAACACGTCAAATACGTATAAACAGAGATTACGCAATGAAGCCTCGGTATAGGTTTGTTATGCCCTAACGTCGTTGTGATAGAAAGCGGAACGATCGAAATGCTTCCGCACGTAAAGCAAATGAATTCATTGATTGACACGAATGGAGTAATTTCGATGTCCTCTGAAATAAAGTGATACAAACTAAGTCTGCGTGTGCTTTTTCTCGAGCATTTCATACGACCTAATGCATGCGCACTTTTTAGCTCCCCCTTCACCTACACACTTGACTGTACAGCTCACCGAAGCTCACTGGATCACGAGACTCGTCTTTTTTTCCTACACTCAAACTACGTCACAATCGTGACGCACTTGACTACACAACTCAGTCACTCACTGGGTCACGAGATTCGTCTTTTTTCTACACTCACAAACTACGTCACACAAGGGTGACGCATTTGACATTGACTGTCTGTACCGTCTAGTAAGCGTAGCAACAAGTCATGCGCTGACACACCCACGCACACGCAAACGTTCCTACATATAGGAAAACCTATCACAGTCAACACACACTACTCACGCGCGCAGGGGGCAGGGAGTCAAACACTCTCCCCAAATCCACGGACAATTATGGAACACGTGTTGCAGCTATACTGCGAAGAAAACACGTTTCCGCCGTCCGGACTTTCATCAAGGAACTCGACAGTTGAACACAACACAATTCGACACACAATACAACTCAACACTTCTCCGTAGCACTACGCGCGTCACCCGACTCGGAGTCTTGCCGCTCAGGAATTACAGCGCGTCATCCACGGATAATCAGGAAATACGTGTAGCTGTTCCGACGGCGAAGAAAAACACGAAACCTGTATCCGGATCTCCATCAGCATTTATCGACTCGTACCTACAAAACGATAATTCACCCTTATATACAACCATTGTAATAATTACACTCAACAAGACAGTTTTTGTTGGTGCTCTTAGATGTCTGTCCATGCAACTATATTTTGGGCCATAGTAGAGCACCAAGAACTTCTCTCTCTACGACGGGTCCCAGGATTGGAAACTCAGCTTGCTTTTACACTCCTTCATTGGCCTCTATCTGGTTTAGGAAGCCTGGTTGAGTTGTGCCCGTCGTCTCTTTTTTGGTTCGCAGATGCCGACGCTTCAGTTTGTACTTTTCCGCTTTGTCATTCAGTGGCTGTAGATGTGTGCCCTGTGCGCTACTTGCTTCCACTAATACCGACTTCTGTGGCAATGCATTTCAGAGTCGGCGGGCGTTGTCACCAGGACTTGCGAAGGGCATTTGCTGCTGCCATTCCGGCTTCTCGCTATACGCTTATCTATCATGTGAAGCGTGCCTCCAGAACGACAAGAAACTGCCCACCCGACGAAGCTCTAGCAAACGCTTTGATCTTGCGGGGCCGCCGAGGCCCCTTCAACACCATGGACAAAAACCTGACGTAGAACTTTGGGATCTGCCAGCTCCTCTGGGAGCACACCCGTCTGCTCGGCACCTTCGGACGCAGCAGAGACAGTGTCGAAGTGCTCCTGCACAAGCCTCCTCAGCCTGTTCAACAAAGTCAGTAGGCTCACCTCGCACTACCGTCCATAATCATACACAAACCCGGCTCACACCTCAGGTGTCTGACTCGGAGATCCCGCTAGACGGCCACTCCACCTTCCGAACTGACTCGAAATGCGGGAGGAGAAGGGGTTGTCCTACGCTTGCAGGCGTCTCTGTCCACCTTGATTGTCCCCTCCGACACGAATGGTCCGCCTTTTTGTGATGCACTGTGGATTCGCATTCCGTTGCCTGGAACAAACTGTTCTTCTCGGCATGGTCTGCCGTGGCCCCTCAGGTCCGCCGGAAGATAATATGCTTCTATTAAGAACCACTGAGCAATTATGCGCTAGCTACCACTTCAAGTATCTCTTGCTTGCAGGTGATTTACCGCGCCCAAAGTCTCCTGGACGGAGTCCCAGCGCATCGGGTCAAGTGGAACTTTTGCATCAGCGCTGAACAAAGCCGTTCAACAGGGCGCTTGGACTCAGTACGTCGCCGCACCCACCAGATGCTCCTTCAGAGCAGACCAACTAAAATTCCTGTTGGATCTGGTTGTCACCAACAAAAGACACTTGATCGATCATAGTTTAATTAATCCCCACAGAGTCACAGTGACCACAGTGTGCTGACTTTTGATTTTATCTGCTATTTTGTTAGGAACCCGTAACATCTCAAATGGATTTGAAACTTTTGCGGTGCAGTTTCTCAGGGATGCAGGCCAGGTTAAATCAAGCCCTGCTTCAGTGGAGGAGACATTCAGGATAACTGCACAAAAAATTCAATAGCTGATGTGGTGTCCGTCCCAAAGAAACCAGTGCCTTGTCCCATGGACCGAAAACTACCAGAGGGGACTGGGTGACCTCTGAAATGTCTCATATTTTTCAGGGGTAATTACAGGGGAATGAAGATAAGCAGGCACTCGGTAAGGTGCAGGAACTCTTTTAACCGGAAATCCGCCGACAAAACGTACGAAGACAAGCCACGATATCTAACCCCGCGGGTTAAAACCAAAAGTACTATTTGAGCACATGAGACACTCTCGAGGAGACAAGCAAACCATCTTCTCATTGAGGGACAGAAACAGGAAACCCACGAGTGACCCACTAATGGCATCTGAAGCCTACAGTGAATACTCTGCAGGCTTGTATATCGCCTCCGTCACCCCATCACATAAAGTGTTGGGAAGGCGTGGCAACAACCAGCCTTCAACCGACTTATTCTCCACGGTGAAGGATATCCGTCAGCTCTAGCACAAGACTAGTCACCCCAGCGCATTTGCGCCAGACGAGGTTCAGCATAAGTTTCCTGAGGTAGACGTCACTCACATTGGGGAGCATTTCCACCTAGTGTTTCGTCAGTCGCCCGGTGAAGGCTACCCTCTCTCTGCTCGGAAGGAAGCGATTATCACACCAATTTAAAAACTGTTGCTGTTGCTTGTTGCCAGGCCACTACGGGCATGGTGACCTTACTGGCATATCATGGAAGGTGATAGAACACTTTCCGAAGTTGGCCGTTTTATATAACCTCATTGCCAAGAAACTGAAATCCCCAGCCCAACACCGAATCCTGCCAAACCGCTCTTGCGTGGCTAACATGCTTGTATTTATGGTCAGCTTAACCCAAGCCAAAGATCAGATGCCGAATTTTTCAACATCGCAAAAACATTTGATCGAGTCCTGAACTTTCCGTTGCTCGACAAACTTGAGTCGTATTGGATTCCACGCTGGATTGACAAGTTCTTCGTCGATGGAACAGTCTGAGTGCACTTAGGCTTGACCTAAACTTCTTCAGCACTGGTCAATATTATTGTTTCCCAAGGCTCCGTTTCAAGACCTACTTTAACCTACGTCAACTACCTTACAGATGAGCTTCCATGTCCACATCCGCACTGAGCGGACGACCTGAAGCCGTGGGGTTCTAACACGAGCGCCCTGCGAACAGATGTGAACAATGCAGAGCGGCAAACACTTTACTGACACCTACTTGTGAATGATGAAAAATGCAATAATATGTCGTTCGGAGGAGACCCAGAGAACGCATTTGTCGTGCATGATGAGAATGGATCAGAAAGCATTACGAAGATTAATACCAAAACGATTCAGATGTCTGGCTGTTTTCACACATGTCCTTCTTACCCCACCGAGAAGTGTCGGTTCCAAAGGCTTTCGTCATTGTGTGGATGATCTAGAGCACCCTTCCCCGTATTATGCCCATGGACTTCCGGATAATCTCTGGGCCCGTGTCAGACTGCTTTTTGAATATGTGAACCAAGTTGTCTACTCAGGGTGCAAGGACGTAACCATCACCGAGCCTGTCCAACGAGCTGCTATGAAAATGGTTACTGGCTTCAAGTTCGTAGAGTCCGGAACATGTGTCGGGATGCGAGAACTATTTCTCTTCGAGTATCGTCGCCTCTGAAGGGACGTAAAACTTGCTTATGCCCTTTTTTGAACAAGGTTTGGCCAGCAGGGTTTTCACCATTGACCCAACAAATGTGCGGCTGGAACAAGATAAGATTTTCAAGCTCAGAGCACGAAATCTCATTTGACAAGAAGGTTTCTCATTTCGGTAATTAGTGAACGGAATACCCCTCCCTTATCACTTGTTCATGCCGCATCCATAACCCGGTTCAAAACATCCATTATGCTCTTTTTTGGGGGTCTCGCTCTGGCAGCTTACTGCCCAGCTCTGAGAATTTGAAGAACGGTGTTACACCTGTTTTCGCTTGTGCCTTCCAGGTGAACGGAAGCCGCTGAACGACAAGAACAAGCCCGGCCTGGAACGCTTGGGAGAATGCTTCGATCCAGTGTATCGATCCGCGAATCCCTGAAATCCATAATCTGTGAATCGTCCAGGAAAAACCCTCGAATTCCGTGAGCCCCACCCACAATAACATCCCGCTGTGAGTGAACGATGCTGCTGAATTTTTAAGCTCCATATTGTCGGCACCTTTCAATACAATAGTCACACGAGAAGCTACATCCCTGGGGGGGGGGTCCACAAGAAACCTGAGAACCAGTGAACCCGTAAAATAACTGTAGTGAACTGAAGCTCTGAACGGGATTATTTGTCTCTTTGCTCCGGTGGTGGTGTTTGTGTAGCAATCACGCTCCCGTTATTTTGGCACGTGGTCTCACGGCCGTTTTTGGGTTTAGATTATGACTCTGGAAACTGACATAGTTTTAGCCTCGAACAAGGCTGATTTACATTTGGTTTTTGCCTGCGAAGAGGGAAATCTCGATAAAGTTCATTCCTTGGTGGAGGATGCTGATGCTGATATCTGCTATCAGGTACGTTTCCCATTGTGATACACAACCTTTGTTTGCACATTCGGATTAATCTTTTCATGGTCTAATAGACCTTTATACTTGAGTTATCGTCAGATTATCACAATTGGAGGCTTGGAACGAACGGCATCAAAAGTATACGGACAGCGGCGGGATGACTGCGTGCAGTAAATCATTGATGGAAGTGTGGATTTCTTATCCCTCAAACAAATCGAGTGGCACTTCGTCAGGACCAACAGCCCGGTGTCGCCGTCCCACGATCACAGTGCTCAACATCTTGTAGCTTTGTGGACAGCACTTTTCAGTAAGAGGTATCATCAGAAGACGTACTGTCAGGTGATTTTTGTAGACTTGCTACAGATTGGAGTTCGAAACGACCGTCGCGTGGTGTGAGTTTGTGTCTGTGTGACCCAGTGGGCTATACTGTGGAGTGTACTTGCGACACTCGCAGTCTCTCATACCAGGTCCGTCAATGTTAATGCCGGAAGCCGGTCTACCTACGTACCTTTAATGCCCTCACACTGCAACAAGCAGGATAACACGAGGCTCTTGCTCGTACGCTGGATTTCCTCTGCATCGATTTATGCTGTCTGTCAGAAACAAGGATACAGGGCACAAGTACTGTAGTTGAACTGACTGCCCCCTCGCTCGCTTCCAGGTTCCTACTGCGCACCTCTGGTGATGCGGTGACCACTGCAGCTGGATTTGCCGGTATGGGTATTGTATCGAGCAACTGATTAGATACCCGTTGATAGTCGCCTCTGTGCGGTTCGTTTGGCAACGTCTGTAAGAATCTCGAGAAAGTGAGGTCCATCACACCCTGTTTATTGTGTTTGCTTATGGCCCTACTGTCTGTAGCTTTGAATCTGCCAAAGACAGTTTTTATCACGCTCCATGTGCTCTTTCACAGCGGACTAGAAGCTCAGATATCGTTTTCTTGCTGGTAACATGAACGCCCAGGTAGGTAGACTAAGCGTTGCTGGGACCCGATCGGGTGGTCGTCTTGGGCTGGACACGAGACGCACGGACAGCGGAGATCGCCAGCTTCAGATGTGTGCCAATCACAGACTTCTTTTGCAGTATCAATTTCCGGAACAGCGAAGATCGCTCGAAAACATGGTGCCCACCAACGAATCAGCCCCGAATCCACACAGACCACATCGCCGTCATTTATCAGTGGCGAGGATCGATTGTTTCCTGCCGCTCCTTTAGGAATACGAGCGTGGACTCCGACCATGCATTTGTTCACTGCTGCTTTTCATTACGCTTTTCAGGTCTACGCAAAACGCGCACACCTCGCTTAAGCATTGGGAAGCTAATGGACCCAGAAATCAATTGAAACCTCCAAAGCCGGCTCCTCGGACTTATACCGGACCGTCCTGTGTCAGATATTAACGGCCACTGGGAACAGATATCCACAGTGCTACACAGAGCCGGAACATCCGTTTTCGGTACAACCCAGCCAACCTCATCAAAACATTGGATATCTGAAAGGAGTATGGCTTTGCTGGAGGCCTGGCGACAAATTACTCCTGACTTCAACCACAATGCAACTCGACGCATCATATGACACCAGAAAAAACTGAGTGTCCGTGCAGACCGCGAAGCTCAATGAAACTGAAAGGTCGAAGAAACGGAAGAGGGAAAAATGCTGGAAACGTCAGCAAGCTGTTCCACCTGATTCGTTCGACTGGTCCTCGGAAGCCTGTGAGCGAAATTATCATTGACCAAAATGGCTCCCTTATATCCAGAAAAGCAGAACGTTTGGACCGCTGGGCACAGTACTTCGAACAGCAATTCAGCTGGTCACCTGCTACCTCTCATCTGGAATCTGGACCGTCAGCAGAAACGTGGAGTGTGATATGGAACCGCCTTCAACTTCAGAAGTGTCCGAGTTTATATCTGTACTCAAGCGTCATCGTGCTGCTGGTCCTAACGACCTTCCACCTTCTCTGTTGAAGGATGGCGGTGGGTTTCTCAGCCAGTGTCTGTGTAACCAGTTTGAGTCTATCTGGGATAGAGACTGTCGCAAACAACTGGGGTCAATCGACAATAGTGCCCACTTTCAAAGAGGGTACTCAGTCAAAAAGGCATATCACTGGGTCTCAAGGGTCGCGTGTACCGGGCTATAATAAGGGCTGTATTGCTGTGTGGTTGCGAAACATGGCCTCTATGCACAGGTGATGTGAGACGTCTTCGGGTTTTTGGTCACCGAAGCGTTTCTGGTTTCGGATGGCATCAACGAACTCGTGACGAGTTAATCAGAAAGCAGGTATTTGGTTGTGAAGCCGATAATTCAATCGTGCAAAACATACAGCACCATCAGCTGCGGTGGCTCGGCGATGTGCTGCGCATGCCCAAACGCCGTCTACCGAGACCAGTCTTTGTGCCTCATTCAGAATGGCAGAAACTGCGACGTGGACAACGTATGACTTGGTAGAAGGGTGTGAAAAATAGTACGAAGAATTTAGGTGTTGTACGCCTACGAGGATGAGGTATCCATGACCCCATCCGCGAGTTTCACCTGAGACCTGGTAATTCGTCATACCAAATTATGTTCGGGGCCGACTGGCGTGGTCATCATCCTGGACAGCATGACATCAGTGTTGAACACTGATGCTTCGCCGCCGTACAACCATGATTTATTTCAAAGCCTTATTGTGAGGAAAGGAATAAAGGTGGATGGAGGAGGGACTTAGTGCTAGCTTACTACAATCATTCCGAGGTGCCTACACATCCAGACACTCATTCGGGCAATCTGGATAGAAACTGACAACAAGAACGCCACTGACATCGGTTGGCAGTCATATCTTGCAGTGTCTTCAACCAGGCACAGTGGGGATCACGCGGTCCCTATCCTGGAAAGCGAGTAACACCGACAGCACCCAAACGTTTCGTAATATCCTTCATACCCCTCTGCCAGGTCAAGGGTTGGCCACTCTCAGATGGGCATGGAAAACAGCACTCTCTTCAGCAAACGATGGTTAGGTATACGCAACACATGTCCCAACCAACGCAGTTTCTGGTGCCGGACACACACTTCAATGGAAGTACCCGTTGCA